>JASDQU010109525.1:33817-75475 GCA_032191745.1 Picea mariana | reverse complement strand
CAGTTACGGTTCCTTATCTCTGAGCTTTCTTCACACTGCGCATACTGTAGTTTTACCTTTCAACTCATTTTTCAGTGAGAACAACCAACTTTGCACAGTCATCTCATATCTTCTTTTATTCACATACACCTCAACAACTGAATCGCCAATTGATCAAGAATCATGAATCAGTTTTTCTAACTGAATCGTAACTAATCAATTAACTGTGAGGTGAAACAGTATCCCTCTGATCATATTCGAATTTACCTGCATCGTTGGATTACAAGAAACAAAATGTCTTTCGCATTTCATATTTCGGCAATTCGCGATTTATCATGTCGCAAATTCCTATTGCAAAGCGTCTTGACTCTCCAAGTCATGATCCCCAAAATGGATCCAGATCAACGGTCCACAAAGCTTCATAATCTGATCCCTTCTTTTCCTAATCAAACAGTTGATGGGATTTTGACATTTTTCCCTTCTAGTCTTCGAGACTCACAATAGTCCCTTTTGACATTTTGTGATTTCGGAAATTCTTGTGATGAGATATCTTGGCGCTCCATGTCACGATCCCCGAAACTCCTAAAAAAGAGCTTAGTTGGACTAGCTTCGATCATTTTGGCATTTCTCATTTCGACATTTCATGATTTCGCATGTCGTGAATTCTTGATGTGAGGCATCTCGACTCTCCAAGTCACGATCTCCGAAATGGAGCTTAGTTGTTAGCGCCTTTCGCAATTTCTCATTTCGACATTTCGTGATTTCGCATGTCGCGAGTTCGAGAGGTTAGGGAACCCCGTTCCTTTGACTTTCCAGTCAGTGAAATGATGATCTTTTTCCATGTGTCCTATAGCCCCAACGGTCCAGATCAATCCTCGATCTGGTGGCTAGGATTATTTCATGAATTGACGAGTCTTCATTGTGCCCGATTCGGGATTTCGGCATTTCGCATTTCGTGACTTCGGGACTCCTATGGTGAAGTTTTTCTACACTTCCAACTTCCGGTATCCGAAACTCCAATTTTTCGGTCTACAAAAATCTGAAATGGAGTCTTTGACATGCTCTGATCTTTCGGATTTCGGGATTTTCTGCCATGCGATCATCATTGCGCTGCTGATCTTGCCACTTTCTCTTTTTCATCATCGTCGGGATGAGCTTTCCATCAATGACAAACAAATACTCTGCCTTCTATCTGCCTGTAATAAATATGCCAACACATAATGCTCTGTTTTATTTAGAATAATGGTAAAAAATGCCCCCATTGCTTCCATGGGAACACATGGAGGACATCTACTTGAAAATGCAGAATTTTGGCAATATAAAGGTTTTTGATCACTAGAAGGATAATGCCCCACCTCTTCGCTAAAGGAAATGGAATCTGGACAATGAATATCTCAACCTTTCTCAAGACTGTAACTTATCCCCTTGGTTGGACAAACCTTCTCTAAGGAAGATTCACATTTGTAACAAACCAAACATCCTTATTTTGGGTCACTCCACACTGGTCATGTTCACCTCTAAAGAAGCCTAGAACCTCATGGCTCAATCTCATCTTCATCCCACTAACAAGATATGGAAAATGATATGGAAATCGAACCTTTTTCCTAAAGTATGCATCTTTCTCTGGTTTCTTGTCCAAAATCGTATCTTAACATGGGAGAACCTTCAAAAACATGGTTCCATAGGAACTTCAGCTTGTCCCCTTTGTTCCATGTAGGAGGAGTCCATGGAACACCTTCTCAATCGATGTCGATTCAATAGAAACATATGGGACCTTGCTTCTCAGGTCACGACGATAAGAGACAAGAGGCATGATAGAATAATACAATCCATTGAAAGTTGGAGAGAAACAACCTTCAAAAATCCAATTTTCAACAGAATTTGGCAACTTCTTCCTGGATTTAGAGTCTGGAAAATATGGAAATAAAGAAACCTGAGAATATTCCATTCCAAACATAATCCAAAATCTCAAGTGTGTATCAAAATATGTGAGACTATTAGGGAGACAATCAAAGCTCAAAAATGGAGTGAAGAAGACCTCCCCTATGACCCCCCCGAAAATGTCCCTCCTCTCCCATTGCGAGCTAAACCTCACTCAACATCAGACCTTCTCTTCCACCCTCTCTAATGATGTTCACAACCCGATCACTTGGAAAACGATGCCAGGAGGCTTCCATAAAATGAATTTTTATTGTGCCTCCAAGGGGAACCATGGACCTGTTGTATTTGGGCTGGTATGTTGTGATAAGAATAGAGAAATAACTCACATGTTGGAGGGAAGTCTATGCCAAGACACCAATAAATATGCAGAATTATTGGGCCTCCTTTGGGCATTCCAATATGAAACCCAAATAGACTTGAAACAACTCATTGTGGAAGGATATTCTAAAATCATCATTTCCCTCTTTTCCAAGCTTTTGCATGGATCGACTCCAGCAAAGATATCCCCCATTTGGCGTCTCCTCGTCACCTTGGAAACCATGAAATATATGTTGTCTCCATCTATGGTTCTCATCCCCTCCTATGTTTATAGAGAGGCCAAAAAAGTCATAGATAAACTAGGCAACATTGGAGTCACAACTAGGGAACATGATATTTGTTTGACACATGCACAACACCCTATTCCTCCACATCTACAGGATTACTTTGACATGGCTCAAGGAAAATGTCAGACTCCATATGGGGTACCACCTAGCTATAATCCTTCACGTGACATTTGGATGTTGGTGTCCTCTCCACATGCCTAACATCCTTCCCCGAGACACATCATTAATGTTGGCCTCCCTTCCATGTCCTGGTTCTCATGTGCCACATTAATATGTAGGTAATTTCGCAAGACAACAAGCTCTAGAATGGTACAACTATGGAGACTGTCATTTATGATAATGGGATTATGGTTTTAATGGCCTCAAACCTCACTATGTATAAGTTAGCTCTTCTTTGGTTCATCTCCCTTCTCATTTTCACTCCATCTGAGGAACTTGTCTCTATTTTCTCTAGATTCCTCTCCTCCACCTCCTTACCTATGCTTTTCTCCATTTCCATCATGCCCCCCTCTAGTTCTCTGATCCTTTCTTCAACATGATGCCTTGTGAGAGAGGAAAACCCATCCGAGGTTCAAGGTCTCTTTGTGGCTTTGTTGGTCGTCTCCCCTTGCCTCTCCCCTCATCCAACCTTTCTAACTCTTCTATGATTTCCTCTTCCCCCACGAGGACCAAACTAGAGGATGATATTTGGGATACTTGGGAAAATTCTATGCTTTTAGAGGAAGAAATTCCCTCTGAGAATTTATAGGAAAATTCAGTTTCTTCCACTCCACCCACTGAAGAGCGATCCCATAATGTGGTTTCTCCAGATCTACATTGCAACTAGGATACAACTAGTAGCTCATAGTTTCCAGGTCTTCATTCTAGTAGGGAAATGGAGCTTCATTATCCAAGGAGGTTCTCATAATACATGTTACATTGGGACGTTGGAGAACAACAATTTCACCAAGAGAATATGGACCACAAGGTAGCTAACCTTCTCAACTCACTTTTGGGCCAACCCTATTTCCAACCTTGTTTTGTTTGTCACTTTGATTGTGCATGTTTTTCAACATGAAACATTCTTCCCTACAACAATGGGGGAGGTGTTTAGTCTGGTGTTTAATTAAAATTTATTCTCATAGTTGATGTCTATAGCTTATTTTCAGTTTCAATAGTTACTAGCTTGGTTTTGAATGCGCGCTGGTCCTTAGTCTCATTATTTGAGAGGCATATATTGGAATCAACCCATTTATGTATCCATGTTGTCATCCATATACCTTTTTTGTCCCTCCAAGGAAAAAGTTATTGCAATATGAGACCTAGTGCAGGCTTGGTTTCTAGTTTTGGCAAGTGTCACACCTAGTCTCAAGTTTTACGCATTGTTTTAAGAAGGTAATATAAAAACTTACTTACAAAAAAACAAAAAAACCATGATAAACTCAACACAAAGATAATTAATCAACAATGGAATATAAAATACAGAAAAATCATAGAGAGAACTTATCTTGAAATAAATCATTGACCAAATGGATGAACATGTCATATGTTCTAGCCAACCATAGAAACTATTATTCTAGATATCAACAACGGGTCACCCCCGATACAGGTCTATGGATACACAAAGAAAGTTCCTAATCTAACTCTAAAACACACAACAATTATATAACTAGCTCTCACAATTTTCCCAACCACACAACAATCCTAGTTTAGCAACCCTCTTCCCCTTAAGACTCCACAACCCAAAGAAGTGAATCCCTTTCTCTACAATGCAGTCCCTCAGGATGTTCAACGTATTTTCTAGGTATCCAGTGCTATTTATCAAGAAATATCAATGATGGAAAATCCAAGGATTCTCAGTTGTGGACAGTTATTTCACAAGTTCCATCATTCTCATGCACACATGCATCCATTCCTTTATGGAATAATCAATATTTACTTACAACCAAAAAGAAATGGCTCTTTTCCTCCCATAATTCATTTCTCATGCTTATACCAAGACTAAGAAATGAGCAAGAATGAATGAGGAATGAGTAACAATGAATGGAAAAACAAAATGAGTGAGTAACAAATGTTTGAGAAACCCCCAAAGAGCCCAGAATCATGGTTTATATATTTACATGAAATTAAGTGCCATGTGGCCTCCCCACAAATATCACATAACCAACTTCCCAACTAAAATGAATATGAGTGAATAAAGCATAATAAAGATACTTACCCCTTTATCCCCCCTCTCTCATGGAATCATATCCCCCTATATCTTTCCTTGTTCAATTTTCAACCGACGATGTATTGTATTAATATATTCAAAGTTTTACATTTCTAGGCACTCTAACCTCTTAAATTTACAGACACTTTGACCTTTTATCAAATAAAAAAAATACATTGCTAATCCAGGGACTCAAAACCAAGGTACAATCCTTAAAGATTTCTTTGGTCACAATAACTGATCCTGAGTCTCAAGAAGTAGTTACAACCATTAGGGTACCTCTAAATGAACATCATATAAATAAAAACTCATCATGCAAATGAGAGAGAGAGAGAGAGTTTTCTAGAATAGCAAGTAGAGTAGCCATTTCATTAATCTTTTATATTCGATTCCTTTGAATTAGAAATCATCGAACCTTTCTTTTTCATAATATGTACCCATCAAAGGTTGATTCCTATCTATTTATTCTCTTTGTTCTGGGTCTTTTCATCTATTATATGGTCCACAAGAGCCCCATATTTGTTTGCTAGGAAGAAAACATTTCATTTTTTAGATATTATAAACTCTTTTAAACATTTGTGCATTTAAATATCCCATAAAACTATTCGGGGCACGTATATAATGATATATCAGACTTTGAGTTTTAAGCATGAGATTTCAAGTGTGTGTCTATCAAATCCCTTATGAGTTTTAATTGAAATACCATGTTAAGATCTCTACATATGTGGTCATTTGCTTTCATCTTGCCAAATGATATATCTTACTTTACTTTAATATATGATGGAAATAATTCTCTATAAGATTCATCATTTTACTTTGTTTATAGTCTTGTAAAATAGTTACCATTGTGAATATGTATTTTTGAACAAGCTTGGTCCTTTCCTAGGCATTATCTGATTTTTTTTATTATATTTATGAAAGAGGAGTACAACCTCTCTAGAAACATAAAAGGATCTATCCTTGTAATGTTATCTCCAAGACTTTGAATAATATTTGAGATCAACAAGGCCTTTACTGGAACCTTTAATAGAGGTAAGATGGAGTAGTATAGAATATCTTCATCAATAGTTAATTTATCTATGGTAGTTCTTTGATGTTTCTTTGAAGCAATTCCCAAATGTTGGTTGGGTTGATCTTGGAGACGATATGAGGGACCGATTTATTGGGATTGTTCAAGAGTGGAGCTCATTAGTGAGGAAATATGTGGTAGTTGGGGATATTATTAGTGAGCAACAAGGAGAGATAGTCGAGAGGGTTGAGGGATTACCCCTACCAGGGGAAGACCCATAGATATTACCACCATGATGGTGATACTGGGTGAATTCCAGTGTGACTATTTTTTGTGTATATGTCTCATATATGTGGCTCAGACTCACTATTTTTATATGACCCATGTATAGGGGTGATTCCTCAATTTATTCTATATAATATTGGTGCTGGCACGACCATAGTGAGGGATGACTAGGTGTAGTGATGTACTTCATTTTTTTAAATTGTTGCCATATACATACCATGTTTTAATGTTTTATGACATGATAAATTACCATGTGTGTTTATTGCTTCATACTATATGATTTTATACCTAATGATCATAGAAACATTTATATGTGAATATAGGATAATTTATGGTAAACAACATTTTCTATGTTAGAATCCTGGGAAATGTATGCAATGAGGTAGAAAAATCGCTTTTCAAAGATTGACGATTTTTTCTTTGATATCCATTTCTTTGGATGGATGAAGAGGATGCTACTTCTTGGGAATAGGCATTGTTATCACATAGGATTGTAGGGGTCAAAAAATAACTTTTTTTTTTTTAGTCATAGGGTTTTACAAGTCCTAGGTTTTTGGTCTCTTGTTATGGTCATAGCTTAAAGTTTGATTTGAATAAGCTAAAGTTTGGTTCAAACTTTGTTTAAGAGTATTGAAGTCATGTAATTATACATCATGATAAGGTAAATAAAGTCCCTATGAGTCACACCTACATCATTACCTTGGCATGTCACACCTCCAGCTTTTACACAAGTTTCTCTTTGTCACCATCCATATGTTTGAATGTCAAATCAGTGTCAGTTGTATGTGCTGCCAACTCACTAGGAGAGTTCACAGAGTACTCTAAGTACCTCATGCATTAATTTATCGTCACTGCAATTAAAGGATAGTGTCAAAGAGGATTTTATTGTTTTTAGAGCCTACATTTAACCACTTCTTCAAGGATTATGTCATAATATCTACTAATAGTTTCCTCGAAGTGTGCAATCTATGTTTGAGCTTGGTGTTGCCAACTGGTTTGAAGAGGAGAGTTGGAGTTTGGATAAATTGCAAACATATCAATTCAAATTTATAGATATCAGCATCAATCTCAGGTTTACTAGGACTACTTGAGGGTCTACATGTTGTTTAAAGGTTGAGAGAAGGTTTTATGTTGGTTTATCTATTGGTGTTGTGAACTGTCCTAATTTTGTTGTTGCCAACCTTCAAACCCACCTACATGGTGTTTTGAAACCTGTCTATCAGAACATACTATTACCTTGACCCCATGCATCTTTTCCACTGCTAAGAAACCACTTGTCCCACTGAATTTCACCTAGCACTGTGAGCTAGCTAATCTGGCACTGCGAACCCTTTGTTCCAACATTGTTGAAACCTTCATCCTCTACATATTTAAAATCTTAGTTTTGAGAGAGTGGATCTTCACCCATATCTAATTTGAAGTGTATGTTTGTTCATATGTTGGAACAATCTTAAGTTGCACACATCATCAATGCTTCCAACTTATAGTTATACCGATAAAAACCTTGTTTTAGCAAAAAAATCACATTTGTCTCCTTTTTATTATAACTCTAAGTTGTTTTTCCTTATTCCTCCTATTGGAAGAGTGTATTGTATCATACCTCAACTTGTATATAGTGATTTATATGAAATATTTGGACAAAGTCATCCTTTTGAAAACATTTCAGTCATTAAAACCCAAATTTCTCATTTCATGCATTTTACAACATTTTTGGTGATGACTATGTTTTGTAAGCCATCATTATGTGTTTGGGTGATTTCCTTTAATAAGGATGATTAATATTATGAAGTTTACAACATTTATTGACTCCTTGAATAATTTTTGAGGTTTTTGATATTTCAAAAAGTGAAACAAACTGCTACAGGAAAGTTCACAGTGCCAACACTGCGAACTAGTAATTTATGACAGTTTGTAAGCATTAACAAAAAACAAAGGATTGTTTTGATCATAACTTTTGAATGCCAATATGGGTTCCTTTGTAATTTTTTGTGGAGA
The DNA here is from genome assembly GCA_032191745.1 of Picea mariana. Classification (NCBI taxonomy): domain Eukaryota; kingdom Viridiplantae; phylum Streptophyta; class Pinopsida; order Pinales; family Pinaceae; genus Picea; species Picea mariana. The sequence goes on along the minus strand of JASDQU010109525.1, from coordinate 67,473 downwards.
AAAAAAACAATTTTTTTGGCTTGATGAAAAAAAATCAGCCTGACCCAGTTCTTATTGTGGGAGAAAAAACAAAATCATCACCTATACGGAAGTTTGCAGTGAATGTTGTCATACACGTTGCAAACTCTAATAGTCTGAAAAATTAGATCTATGGGAAGGATGCCAATTGTAAGGGAAGGTTAAAATGGTCTCCTAGGAGTTATTTGGACATGAGGGACATGTGTTCCATCTCTATATCAAGAAACATGACTTGTTTCAAAAGGCAATTATCTCAATAGACAAGATCCCTAAAAATAGTAATTTGTTAGGTTTTTGTTGGAATCTTTTGTAACAAGACTCCAAAATGGAGGAGGGTCCTATGTATCTCCTTGGTTTCGAATTCCTTAGGACAGAGAGAGATCATTCACTATATATGAAGTGGATTTTGATAAGAAAAGGGTTGGATTCATGAGCCAAGAGAGAAGAGAGCTGGAGGAGTAGTTTTGGTTGCTCATTTGTAATCCTGAGGGCCTGTTTGTAATGAATTTTTCTGCCATTAAAGATTCATGAGAGATGTTATGAGATTGTATTATGTGTTTTTCCATTTCTTTTTTATCTTCTTGCTTGAATATATTTCAAGTTTTGAGGATCAAAGTTTCCATTGATGGATGGATTCTTGAACAACAGAGGATCTATTGTAGCTTGCCCATTAAATCATTGTTTATTGTCAAAGAAATATTTATATGTTTTTATAAAGGATGTCTATACAATGGATTTTATTCCTTTTGTCATATTCACCATGATTCTATGCACCATTATATATCCCTTTTGTTTGATATACAGTTTGATTGCCTTTGATCTGTAGGATGTTTTGACTCCTTTCCCAATGGAATTCCTCTGTAGACAATTTTTTTCCCTCTCTCTTTATTTCCCGGTATTGTTGATACACCTACTCAAACCATTCAATCCATTTATATTTTGATGGGTACTAGGCTTACACCTACATCAGTCTAGGTGTGAACTCTAGTGCTAACATTTTTGGCATTGCTACCGGGGATGGAAGTGAAGAAATCTTCCCTCGGAGAATGGCATTGAGAAGATCGAGATCTTCATGGTATACAAGAGTAGTACACAATTTTTTACTACAATATTATACATGGTGACTCCACAATCAAAGACTCCATTGAAGGAAGGATCCTGCTGACAGAAAAATGAAAAGACGGAAGGGAAAAACCAGGTATCATCTCATTAGTTTTATCCATGAACTTTTGTTCTTCTTCATCAGTTCATTCTTGTCTTTCCCTTTACATATAAAACAAATTATCCTTTTCTTTTTCTATTCATATGATTGTAAGCCTTCAATTATATACCCCTATTTGGAAGAAGAAGGTTTGCATTCTTCCTGTGTTGTAGATGTTGATCATGTCTCTTCACCTCAGTCTATTGAGAAGAATGAAGTCCATATATCAATCCCTCCTTAAATTGATCAACCCTATAGTCATCGTAATTATGGAGTTGCATTACCTCCTAAAGCCTTTGTTATACCTTGCAATCAGTTTATTAAACCTCATTTTCAGCCCACTGATGTCCAGCCTAGAATTAGAGAGAAAAATTTTAAACCCTTAAGGCTTCCATCTCACCTTCATCCTTACCCTCCCAAATTTCTTGAGTATCTTCCTTGTTTTACTGGAGAAGATCATATCATTGTTGAGAAGCATTTGGGAGCCTTTGAGAACTTTGTTGATAATTTTGAAATAGTATATGAATATGTCACCATGAGGTTATTTTCGAAATATTTGGTTGGGGATGGTGCTTTGTGGTTTAAAGGTCTGGAAGTTGGTTCCATTATTTCATGGATTGAGCTATATGATGAATTTTTAAGATACTAGGGAAATAACAAGTCCTTCGATCAACACTTAGCTGAGTTTTGTGCTCAGAAGAGAAAAAAAGATGAAGCTCTAGCCACCTTCAATAGGAGGTTTCACATTTTTTATTACATCATGCCTTTGGAGATTCGGCCTTCTGAGACTGCAGCTATGGTTTACTACGTAGCATCTCAACACCCATATCTTGTCCTTTTTCTAAGAGAAAGGAAATCTTCCTCATTGCAACAATTGTTTGAGGATGCTGAAAAAGTTTAGGAGATCTTCTGGGATTGTAAAAGGATTCAAGATCAAGGTTACTTTGAATATTTGCATGCACAAGATAAGAAATAAGAGTGTAAGTATGATTCAGATTTGGAACATAATTCTACAATGTTTTCAGATATTTCTATAAACATGGATATAGATCATGTTTGTGATCATTTTCCAAATTAGTTTGAGCAGGCAGTAAAAGATGGTTGTCTAGATAATTATATGTTTTCACCTAATCATAATTGGAATGTTTTAACTCCTACTATTCAGTTATCATGTGACCATTTTACTAAAAAGGAAATTGTCACTCTTGATAACCAAGAGCTACTCTCGAAAGAACAAATAGGTAAAATCTTTCTCAGTAGATGGAATGTATGCATTGGAAGTCATATTTTCTGAATCAAAAGGATTTTGATCATGGTTTCGAAGATCCAATAACAATTTTATTGGAGTCATATCTTTCAAATTCCTTGAATATTTCAGATTTCATCATTTCACCAGCACCTATGGGTGGGTATGATTTTCTGAAGGTGCTTCTATAGCTATTGTTATATTTATGTTGTTATCTATTAACTAGTGGCAGAGATAGGATTATTTATGTCATGAAGCTACTTGAATGGTTGCTGTGGAAATTTACATTTACTTGAGAAAATTTGAGAAATGGTTAGAGTAGGGTAGTGTAGGTAATAATCTTGCTTCCCGAGCATTTTCTTTTTTTCATCTTGCACAATGTGAACAAATTTGTAGTATGATGTTTGTTTGCAGTGGGTCTTTTATTTTTCTTGAGTAAGTGATAGATCTTGAAGTATTGCAGAGGATTGGTTGCACAAGTTTGATACTAGATGACTCCATAACCCAATGGATAGGGAAACTAGAACTGCTAGGTTCTTGGAGCCTCATAGCGAGGTCTCCATCCCCTGTGGAGCCAGATGTTAGCACATAGGATTGCAGGGGTCAAAACATCACTTTGGTTTTGTTTTTTGAGTCATAGGGTTTTACAAGTCCTAGGTTTTTGGGTCTCTTTTTATAGTCATAGATTAAAGTTTGGTTCAACCTTGGTTTAAGAGTCTTGAAGTAATACAATTAGAAATCATGAAAAGGTAAATAAAGTACCTATGATTAACACCTCCATCTTGCACACATTTTTATTTTTGTCACCATCCATCTGTTTGAATGTCAAATCAGAGTCAATTGTATGTGATACCAACTCACTACGAGAGTTCGTAGTGTACTCTAAGTACCTCATGCATTCATTTATCATCATTTCAATTAAAGGATCATGTCAAAGAGGATTTTATTTTATTCATAGCCTACATTTAACCACTTCTTCAAGGATTATGTCATAAGATCTAGTAACAGTTTCCTTGAAGTGTGAAAACTTTGTTTGAGCTTGGCACTGCCAACTAGCTAAATAGGAGAGTTGGATATTGGATAACTGAAAAATGTATCAATACAAATTCAAGGATATCAGCATCAATCTCAGGTTTACCAGAAACGCCTTGAGGGTATACATGTTTTTTAAAGGTGGAGAGAAGGTTTCATGCTGGTTTATCTATCGACGTTGTGAACTATCCTAATTCTGTTGCTTCCATCCTTCAGACCCACCTACATGGCGTTTTGAAACTGGTCTATCAGTCTATACTGTTACCTTGACCCCATGCATATTTTCCACTACTAAGAATCCACCTGTCCCACTGAATTTCACCTAACACTGTGAACTGGCTAATCTGGCGCTGTGAAGAGAGTGCTACGAACCCTCTGCTCCAACACTGTTGAAACCTTCATCCTCTATATATTTAAAAGATCAATTTTGAGAGAGTGGATATGCACCCCTATCTAATTTGAAATTTATGGTTGGTAATTTGCTGAAGAAATCTTAAGTTGCACACATCATCAACACTGCCAACTGATATTTATACTCATAAAAAACCCTGTTTTCGGAGAAAATTCACATTTGTCTCCCTTTTATTATAACTTTGAGTTGTTGTTCCTTATTCCTCCTATTGGAAGAATTTATTGTATCATACCTCAATGTGTATAGAGTGAGGTATATGAAATATTTGGAAAACATCATCCTTTTGAAAACATTTCAGTCATTAAAACCCAAATTTCTTGTTTCATGCATTTTACAACATTTTTGGTGATGACTATGTTTTGTAAGCCATGATTATCAGTTCGAGTGATTTGCTTTAATCAAGATAATTAAGATTATAAATTTTACATCATTTATGGACTCCTGGAAAAATTTTCGAGGTTTTGAAGATTTGCAAAGGTGAAACAGGTTGCTATAGGAAAGTTCGCAGTGTCGATGTTGCAAACTAGTAATTTACGACAGTTTGTAAGCATTAGCGCACAACATAGGATTGTTTTGATCATAACGTTTGAATTCCAATATGGGTTCCTCTGAAATTTGGGTTGGAAGAAAAAAATCATGTTTTTGACATGCTAAAAAAAAATTAGCATGACCCAGTTCGCATGTTTGGATAAAAGTGAAAATCATCACCTACAGGAAAGTTCATAGCACATGTTGTCATAGGCATTGTGAACTCTAGAAGTCTGAAAACTTCAAGCTATGGGAATGTTTCCAGATGTTATGGAAGGTTCAAATGGTATCCTAGGAGTTAGTTGGACACGAGGGACATTTTTTCCATTACCATATCAAGCAATATGACATGTTTCAAAATTAATTTATCTCAATAGTCAAGATCCCTAAAAATAGGAATTTGCTAGGTTTTTGTTGGAATATTTTGTAACAAGACTCCAAAATGGAGGAGGATCCTATCTATCTCCTTGGTTTCTACCTCCTTAAAGTATAGAGATATCATTCACTATATATGAAGTGGATTTTGATAAGGAAAGGGTTGGATTCATGAGCCAAGAGAGGATAGAGATGGAGGAGCAGTTTTAGTTGCTCATTTGTAATCCCGAGGGATTGTTTGTAATGACATTTTTTTCCATTAAAGATTCATGAGAGATGTTATCAGATTGTATTCTGTGTTTTTCCATTTATTTTTTATCTTGTTTATTGAATATATTTCATGTTTTGAGGATATCATATTTTCCATTGATGGATGGATTCATGGAAAACAGAGGATCTGCTATAGCTTGCCCATTAAATCATTGTTTATGGTCAAAGCAATATTTATCTGTTTGCAGAAAGGATCTATGTACGATGGATGTTCTTAATTTTTTCATATTCACCATGCTTCTACTCATAATTATATATCCCTTTTGTCTAATATATAGTTTGATTTCCTTTGATCTATAGGATGTTATGATTCCTTTCCCAATGGAATGCCTATGTAGGACATTTTGTTGTCCTCTCCCTTTATTTCCCAATCTTGTTGATCCACCTATTGAAACTATTCAATCCATTTATATTCTGATGGGTACTAGGCTTACACCTACAACAGTCTAGGTGTGACCTCTAGTTCTAACATGCACAACATAAGTCCATGTGTCGATATGATGTTAAAAATGGCAAGGTCGAGATGAGAAATTTTGGTCTATGACTATGAAAAGATGTCCATAGTCTATGAAAAGAGCATTATATGAAAGGAATTCCTATAGGGAGCATGTGGCACTGATGATGATGTCTTCAGTGATGCTTGGTTTGACTGAAATGTCCACTTTTATGGTTGGGGAAATTTTCGCCATGTTACCTTCTTCAAAAATGTCGGGGGAAGGGATTGGGTTTTTGAACCAATCGCCTAAGAGGAACAAAGTCTTTTTTTTTCAACCACACAAACATCAGCATTGGTGGTAGGTTGGAAATCATATCGAGGGAGGAATAATGACCATTAGTGCATTGAGTCGTAGGGGTAATCAGGTGTCGTCATTACCTCTAGAATGTCTTTGTCCAAATGGAATAAGTGTGAAGGGTAAAAAAGAGACCTCTTAGAGGCATGAATGGGATGGATTGAATTTATGGTTCCATATATCTCACATGAGAGTGACACAATGTTTGGTGTCGAGGAATCAACAAATTTCGAGGTAGAAAAAATAGAATGTGACTATGGACGAATGGTGTTCATGATTTTTCTTGAGGATCAGAGATGGGTATTGACCCCAAGAGGTGATGAATGTCCTACTAAATGTAGTGAACCTATGACCAAGGATATGTAAAACATGTGCACACATGTGTGTGTCATGGTCATGAGGAGGAGGAATAATTTCTTACCGTACATTGACCGAGAATTAGGCAGGGTAGGAAAGGATGTTCCCTACCATGGATCTATTGAGAAGGCCATTGGGGAAGAATTTGTCGGTGCCTACTCCTCATTAAGAGAGTTAGAAGTTCCCTAGAATTGGATACAATATTGAGGGACCCTGATGCATGGAGGGATTCCTTCAGATTTTGAATGGAGATCATTCAACAAGTTTGGTACTCAATGATCAAAGGAAAAATATAGGTGTAATAGCCAAATTGTCTACATAATGCACATGGGAAAGTACATCATGAATTTACTAAGGTGTACACATAATAAATACTAGATGGATCGAAATTTATGGACATTGTTAGTTTTGATGTTGAGTAGGTGGGTTCTGGTAGGGCCATTTGGAAGATTGATACCAATGTGTCTCGAAAAATTGGGAGTTCAAGACAATGATGGGTGTATGGCCATATTGTGAACATATAGTGCATGCAAATTTTTTACGCAATGTTTTTTTGCATGTGGAGGTAGAATCCTTTGTACATTCTATGGATCTTCTTAGGGGAGGGATGGGTAACATTGGTGCAATCTTGGTTAGATGGATGCGGTTCGTTAATTCTAGAAGGGTGGTACATAGATTTTTTGGGTGACCTGATGCTTTGTAGAGAGCACTGGGGGGTTGTTCTCTATGAGTGTTTTGAGTATTTTCCCCAAACATTTTCTTCTTCCCCCATTTTTTTTATTCTTTCTCCCAGTTGTGTGACTAGATTGTGGAAATAATAGGTTGATTGGGGTATCCACTGGTAATCTAGTTTTTTGAGGTGGAAGTGTAGGTATTGATACCATATATGGGGGGTCAATTTTCCAAACAAGTATTTCTAGCACCATTTTTGGAGGTGTGAGTGTAGTTGCTACCTGGTATGTCGTAACTCTTGGTAGTGGGTAAAAGAACGATATCTAGGTTAGGGGGTGAGGAATGTCCCGTGAAGACTTGGGTTGGTGATTCATGGATGGTGTCTCAATGATAGACATGGAAGATTTTTCTTCTAGGACAGAAGTGATAATGCACACTTAGGTAAAATTTTAGGGTGGTTCACCCTCGTATGTTCCAAGGAGAGAGGGGTCTTGGAAGATCCCTAGACCCATTTCCATGAAAGATGGAAATTTTTGTGGGATGAGGTTTGTAATGTGTCAATTGGTTGAACATAATAACTTTCTTATTGTGAGGGAATATCATGGTGTGAAACATAGATGAAGTGACTTCCTTCATCATGTACATTTTTCTATGTCCAAGGAGATGTTGTCATCCATGGTGGTGTTGATGACCGCAATGTGAATCAAGACCATTTTTCCAACTATTTCTATGAGAAAATTTTAGAAAATCCCCTCAAGTTGGGATAGGTGGTCATCATAGGCCCAAAGGGTGATAGAAAAATGAGTCATCTCTAGGGATCCTATCTTATACGAAACATTTTTGGACATAATTCATGTACATTTGGACTCCACAACAACAGGAAGAGCAGGTGGTCCAGCATGAAACCACTTACACAAATCAGAGGCAAAGGCGGTTTACCCTACAGCGAAAGCAGAGGCAAGGGTAGCTGGAGCCATAGCCCGCAGATCGAGATCGAGACAGAGTTTAAGCAGATCGAGTTGGAGATCCGGAGAAATATCCATTTGTAGAGCCATCAGTAGCAGTTTAGGCAACATATAAGGTGGCACCTTGCTCTTAATTCGTTTGGGAAAGGCCAAGCCCGGGAAGCTTTGTTCGAGATTCGGGCCATCGAATCAGCTCGCTTATACGGAGGCTGTAACGATAAAAACGAGGAAGCACGGGCGAGATACATATTCAATTTACCGAGGATTAAGTGAATTTATATAAGTTAATTATATTGCCTGAGGTTTATACATACATTGGCTCCGGTCGTGGGCGGGAAACGAATTTGAACTCGATCTCTAACTCCCTTTGCTGCTTTTTCATCTGTGTATGTAACTGGTAGATGTTCAACCGTGGGATCCACATCTGGATATGAATTTGTAGCATATGCATGGCTTGACATATTAATCTGTAACTGAGCGAGAGGAAGCGGGGACCGGAAGGTACGCCCAGCGGGGCTCTGACTCTCAAAATGAAATCTACTATGCAACGCTCTGTGGTACTGATGCTCTCTCTGCTCTCAAAGAAAGAAAGAGAAGCTAGGACAAGAAAGGATGCGCGCGATACTTCTACTTTTGCTACGGGGTATAAACGAGGTCACCTGACTCATATGATTTAACTGATGCTTCAACTACATCTGCTAATGGTTAGCTAGCTAAGGAGATGGAACTGGAATAGGCTGTGCTTCCTCTCCTACTGGAACAACGGGTATTGGAACCAGGTCAACGGTCACTGGTGCTTTCATTCGGCCAACTACTCGATTTGGAATTGAATATACAACTGAAATGACTGGATTTTGAACTCAATATCAATCAGGTTACTAAACTATCGAAATGGAAGGAATGCTACTAGCTCTACCTGTGCCTTTGTATCTAAAACGGGCTTAGTGGTCCCGGCACACTGAGTCGACTAAGTGAATTGGATCTGCTTTCACTTGGTCTGTGATTGGAATTGGAACCGGACTTGGAAGTCACGGGCGGCATTGTCTTTTGAAGTACGCGATCGGAAAAAGCGCTTGCTAGGTCCATTGGAAGGTGTGGCCAGCTAGTCCCATTGAAACACGACGAGCCCGGAGCAGTCCCGGCAAACCTATGTGAAGGCATAGCGATTGAAATTTCACAACACAGCCATCTAGCTCCCACTCTTCGAAATCCTTCCTTCACTCCAGTGAGACCGTATGCTGCTGGTTCATCCAAGGAGCGATTCTCCTGGGTAGAGAGCTAATCAAAGAAGGGCCGAGACCGGCTGGCAGTGAGACTACTGGCAATGGATCAGCTGCCTATGACTTGCTGGCTATGACAACTGGCAAACCTAGGTAAACATTCTAAAAAGGCATGTTCAAAGAATCAAATTAATTTCAGTGATCCGATGGAAAGATGTGCCTGCGACCCCCTAAAAAGGCGGTTTTATTAAGAAAAAATGGGGAATGAGAAGGAGCGAGGATACGAGCCGCTCCTCCGACCACCGGGAGGGGGAGGTTTTGTGAATTCTGTTCCAAGCCACCAAAGGGGGTTCCCGCTCCCAACCAGGTAGGCCATCAATATCTCGATCAATCCGATCAATCAAATCAATCCAGAAAGCAAAAAAGAAAATAAGAGTCAAACGGTATATCAACGTATGTAAGTTATGTAGGTTTATGGGGTCCTTTCTTCTCTTTCGGGTATGGTGAAGGAGGTTTGTTGAACAGGTATCGTGTGCTGGGGCCCTTCCTCTCTCTCTTTTCTCCAGTCAGTGATGGGGGTAAGGCAGTAGAATCAGCTATTAGCCTTAGTAGTGACAGTAGCTAGCTTCACTGTTTCTTATTCCTTTTCCAACCAATGGAAGCAGGCACTTGCTACTCTTCAATCGTGGAAAGGAATTACGCTCTTAATTCCATAATGGAGTGAATTGTGACGTAGTCACATATAGGGATTTTATTGTGGTTTTCTGCTTTTTAAATAAACCCAATATGGATGGCTGGATGGAAAGACTCTTGTCTCAGTCAGTCCCTTGCTTCGGGGTCGGGTCTTTCTTGCCTTCCTTCGTTAGCTGGCTGGAAAGAATTAAGAGTAGATCGAAAGCGCTTAGCCCAATTAGCGTTTTCGGTCGCCCGGATGCAGCGAGAACAAGATGAGGTGAAAGAGAAGCTAGACGTATAGCTTTGGATGATGAATCACACTACCTAAAATCTAAAGAGGTGAAAGATTTTAATAAGGGAAACTTGGAGAGTGAGATAGAAGAGGTTAATAAGAGTAGTGAAGTACGAAAGGCTGATACCACTAACTTAGAAGAACCGATTGAAAATGATTCGATCAAACGAAGTAATAGAAGGATAAAACAGAATAAAAGGTTGGAAAAAAGGGAGGAAAGTAAAAATGATCCTCCTTCAGATCCATCAGCTTCAACTGTAGAAGAACATCCCATAGGGGAATGGCACTGGAAAAAGGTAGGTCAATGATACATCTGTGAATGGTGATGTTCCAAACTATGACTGGGATTTGGAAATATACTAAGGAGGGGATGCAAGGTTTTGGTTTTCCAAATTTAATGTAATGAGACAAGAGTCTGAAGGGTCAAATACCCCCAATGCTGATAGTAGAGATTTCCTTTGTGAAGAAAAAGTTTTCAATACCTTGAGTATGGATATGGATGTAGGATAATGAGCCAGATAATCTGTAATGCTATAGTTGTGAGATTCCTATGCATGTGTGTTATGAGCGGTACACCATAGAGGAACCTTTTGGTACTCATGAATTAGGGTCACCACTAGGATGTGAGATCATCCAAGGTGTAGTAGCTAATGATTGGGTGGAAACTAACATGGCTAGAAGTAAGTTAAGAGGCATATCATATTGAAAGTTGTAGGCTTGCATATGGATATATGCAATCTTCATGAGGATGATATGGTTAGAAGAATTTCCAAGTTGATCTTGTCCTAGGGTTCAGTATTGTGCCATTGGATGAGTATAGGGATCAATCTCTTGTTTCATATCCACAAATCCTCATTGGGGGAAGTGGTTGTGTAATATTTATATTGGATGAGATTGAGGGGAATTATGTTGTGTTGGTGGGGTACCATGAGGGGTAGGGGATCCTTAGGTGGTCATAGATTCCTTCATCTATTTGAAACCAATGATTTAGGTGCAATGGTCAGTATAATTTTTGTACCCACCACATAACGCACATGGTAAGTTTTTTCAAAGTTTATTTCTTCCCCCATCATTGTTGGGAATTATTGTTGACAATATTTTATTTTTGATTACCAACATTAGGATTTCATCCTGTTTGAGTATTTTTTTGTTGGGGGTTTCCCCCATGTCCTTGGTTGGTATTGAGTTTATTATTTCCCTTGTTCTTCAAATTGTTCTATTGGGAGAAATAGTTGACCATGTTCAGCTTCTCAAATGCGTGAACCTACTGTATTGGAAAAGGCTGGGAACAATTTACACTGACCTACTATTGGGCCTCGGTGTCATAGCACTAGGTGGAAGAGGAATGAAGAATGTGTAGTATGATTTGTTCTATTGTGTAGTCCCATATACGTTATATTATTTTCATTTTCTTCCACTACAACCTGCATTGCAATAAGCCCCATGTGTATGCGAGGGAATTGGCATAACTAGAGGGGGTAAGGGATTCAAAGGATGCACTTTGTTGTGCGAGAGGGGGTTGGAAATGGGATATGTAGTGTATGTGGTGTGCCCATGGTGGGAGGATATCAAGGAGCCTATCCATAAGGATTATTGTATTGATTGGTGTTGTAAGGAGGTGCATGAATACCATATGGGCTTAAATGAGTCATGGACCCCATTAGCAGTCAATTGAATGAGATGTTCTAGGTTTTTCCTAACCAAATGATTGAGGTTGAATGTCATAGGAGATCACCATATATAGGTATATGGATTGAGAATAAATCAAATGAATGTGTTGGGATTTGTTTATTTCATCTTCTTCAATTTGTGGCATGACGATGGAAACATTTTTGCAATGAGGGGAAAAATAGACTTGAGAAACTAGTTGAGGAGGAGTTCCTTGGTAACCTCAATATTATGTAAAATAATTCATTAAAACCACTTATGGACATGATCTGCAATGTGGGTAAAAGTATCTTGGTGAAAATATGTGAGGATTTCCAAACTAGTGTCATGGCGAATCAGTAACTGAAACAAGTATAAGAAAGCATTTTATAAGGATTTGAATGTTGCATGGGGCCCTCTTTTTTCATCCATGTACTGATTCATAGAGAGACCAATTAAGGTTCTTTTAAATAGTCTTATCCAGACGAAATTGTTACCACCCCATGCCTAGTGGTACCTAGAGGAGATCATATCTCATGACCCATAATGAAGACAATGATCTTGACAATGATAATGATCAACATGTCCACTCATGAAATCTCAATAATCCCTCTCAGATACCTATTTCATTATTGATCATGAAATCTCATCACATCCAATCAACACAATATTTGGGAGATGGTGGTTCAATGTCATCATGAGGTACATTAGTCCTCTTTTCATATGATGTGTTGTGCCTAGTATTCTAGGCATGTGAATGAGGATCATTGGTTGAAGTTGGATAATGAATCATAAGCTCAAGAAGTTATTCTTTTTTCCTTGTTTCACCTTGGTGTCCATAATTTGTACTATATTCATGTGTATTATCCCCTAAGGAAAAGAGGTATTACTTGGGTCCCTCACAAGGGTAACATTCCATTTCCCCACCATACTTAACAATTACCATCAGTAGCCTATCATAGTGTGATAAACTTAGGTAATGGGTCATGGTTCTTTCTCTCATGAGAAGAAGGGATAGAATGTTGAGGTTGAGGCAGTTTCTAGTAAAAAAAAATGATAAAGAAAGAATATTATGAAAGAAAGAAAAAATGAGATAGCAAGGACATTTAAAATCCACATTCCATACTTGATCTCTACCCATTTTGTGTTCTCCCTAGTCATAAAGTAATGAATGCTAATTATTGAAGCCTTATAAAGGGGATCTTCAAATAAATAAAAGAAAAATAGAAAGGAAGATTAAGGGGTTTGGAAAAACCTAGCTCTTAGAAAGGGGTCACTCAAGAGAGAGTGCACCCTGTACAAAGGTGCTCATATAAATTGACCAAATGATCCCATAAGCCACACTAGTACATCTGGTACATTTTTTGATGACGTTATGACGCCTTTCCAATGAACATACATATGTCTTCTGATGAATCCAATGACAATTGTTCATCAAATTCCTTTAATCGCACTCTCAACAAACCTATCTATATTTTAGGAATCTAACGTATCAAGAAGCCACATGGAATTTTTGTATATATTGTACCAAACATATTTTCGTCACAAGGAATCATCAAAATTGCAAAAATAATAGACCTATCAGTCATTCGATGCATTGGGATTCCACTTGTCATTTTCTAATAAACCATAATTATCCAAGTCACCATCGTTTTATCGATGTTGTCGGTCGTCACTACATAATATGAATACGTAAGTACCATCGGAAAGTCAATGTGGATGTCGTTGAAATTGCGATGTTATGGTTGGAGGACTACGTCGGTGTGGCAATGCTATAGAGGGTGCAGTTTATCGGTGGTCCAATGATATGACATGGTAGATCCATTGGATCAATGACACCATGGTGGGAAACTTCCTTCAGAGTGGCGATGCATGAGATCTCCAAGTCTATCAGAAAAGGGATGGATGAGTGTAAATCGACTATTGAAATATTGATGTGCATTCGATGAAAAACCTTGGAATCAGAGGTTCAATGCATGTATAATAAAGTAAAAAAAAAAATTCAAATTGCATTGGACATAGGGAGTAGATAGATGTTGTAGATTAAGAAGTACAAGAGGTTGAGCCAGATGTATATGACAATGTTCTCGATATATGATGATATCGATGATTAGTATTAGGGTTTCTATTGTTGCATAAAACCCTAATTCAATCTTGATAGAGCCTCCACATCTAAAAATGCATAGTCACACTTAAGAAATATGTGTTTTTCTTTTATACTATAATTTATGCCCTTGTGCATAAATGCACACCATGCTTCAAAAAATTGCATGCCCGAGTCTTAACACACCTGGAATTTGAGTGATTCAAGTTTATGAGGGTGTCTTATATACTTTTACACATGTCTACATACTTATATTTTCATTTGAAAACATAAAAGTGGTTGTTGTGTAAAAGAGGAAAATTCTAACCTATAAATTGAGAGACCAAAACAATAGAAAGTGACATAATGGAAATGCATTCCCATGCTTCTATATAGCTCCAAATTTAGTTATCTAATTTTTGGGGTGAAGTTAATAACATTATATATATATATATATATATTCAATGGATTACCTAGTGAGAAACCCTCGAGTACTTCCCCATTTCATGGATGGTAAATGGGGTAAACTGTCTACCCTCATTATGGGGCTTAACCCCAAGGGGGAATAAGAGATTTGAACCTTTGACCTCCTCCACTAGGGATAAATTCATGTGTGGCTCAAAACCACTTGATATAACCCTTGGGGATAACATTATAAATCTATATATATCATACATAATGCATTTTAAAATGACTAGGGACTTCTACCTTGAATCGGAATTCAAAACATTTTTGTAAAATGGAGGGTAAAACCATCTTACTATAAAATGCATGCCTAAGACTCATATGACCTCTAACTTGAGTTGTTCAAATTGTGGAGTTTGTATTTTATCATTTTACTTCTATTCATACTTTAGTTGTGCATTTTGAAACCAAAAACCCTCAATTGTGCATAAAGGATAAAATTTTCCTTGTAAATGAAAAAAAATGCATAAAGGGAAAAATGCATAAAAATGCATGAAAATAGGGCATGATGAGAAATGCATGCCCTAAGAAAAAAATACATGTATGGTGTTGGTAGTTTACCAGTTACAGGACTATTGATTTGTTGTAAACCCTAAATACTATACAGTAGGGTTATTTGTGCCCATAATTTAGTAAAGGGTTGAAATATACATCCATTTTGAAGACCAGAGTACAGACAATTATGCACACTCACTAACTAAAATGGAAAAAATGAGTACTAAATACCAGCATCCATGAGCTCAGTAAGATAGGATCATGTACAACCAAATCACACATAGGCTAGTTGTTAGTTTCATTTCCATTGTGAAGACCTGTTGAAATAATCAAAGAATAAAAGTTTATATGACTAAATAATAATTAAATAAATAAACCTTGTAAATCTAAAGAAAAAATACAATATAAAGTTCCCTAATGAAAAACCATGCCCATGCTTCTATATAGCTCTAGATTTAGTGATCTAAGTTTTTGAGTGAAGTTCAAAACATTATAAATCTATCTATATCATCCAGAGTGCTTTTTTTAATGAAAAAATACTACTACCGAGAGCTGAAATTTAAGGCTTTTTGTAAAATGGAGGGTCAAACTATGTTACTATAAATTGCATGCTTATGACTCATATGACCTCCAAATTAAGTGATTAAATTTTGGAGTTTTTTTTTTATCATTTTACATCTATTCATACCTTTACTTGTGCATTTAAAAAAAAAACCCTCTACTCTACATAAAGGTTAAAAACTACCTTGTAAATGAAAAAAATGCATAAAGGGAAAAAGGATTAAAAATGCATGAAACCAAGGCATGATGAAAAATGACAACATGGGCCTTAACACACCTGCAATTTGAGTGACTCAATTTTTTGAGGGTTTCTACATATTCAGTTTTTCATTTGTGAACAAAAAAGTGGTTGTTGTGTAAAAGAGGCAAAATCTACCATGTAAATTGAGAGACCAAAATAGTGGAAAGGTCCCTAATAGAAATGCATTCTCATGCTTCTATATATCTCCAAATTTAGTGATCTAAGTTTTGGGGAAAATTTAATAAAATTATGAATCTATCTATATTATCCAGAGTGCATTTTCAAATGAAAAAGGATGTGTACCTGGAACCCAAATTCTAGACCTTTTGTATAATGGAGGGTAAAACTAGATTACTATAAAGTGAACGCCTAAGACACATATGACCTCCAAATTGAGTGACAAAATTTGTAGAGTTTGTAATTTATTATTTTGCATCTATCCATACCTTTAGTTGTGCATTTTCAAACCAAAAATCCTCTACTATGTGTAGGATCCATGTTTTGATGTATTTGGTAAAGTCTATAAGACCTTGTTTTGACTATGTACCTTGTCATCTACCCATACTATTACCTTATAATGACATATATTCTACCATTTTGTCTTCAAGCTGAATTTTTTACTCAAAAGTAATTATCCTAGCCTAAGTATTTCATTTTCCCTGTTTAATAAAAAAAATGTGTTTAATTGCTCAAGTTGATGAGGTTACTAGAATGTTCTTGTAGCATGTTGAACAAGTACTATAACTGCCTTAACGGTTAGGAAATTCACCAATCTTTCCAGCTGATTCGAATATATGGTTTTTATGGAGAATTACGTAAACATGGAAAAATATTGTCTAAATTGTCCAACACTCCAACAATAAGAATGCTATTCCTAGTAATCTCATTGACCAATTCCTATAGCATGCACATGTATGTTGCAATTCCATGCCCTCACTCATGAAATCATAATGAAATGATGAATTATGTAATTCTTGTTGATGTTTCAACATTGGCCATACATTCTCCCAGATTGGTCATGTTGATTTTCGCAAGGGAGGATGATACATTCACTCATGGGGCCATGTTAATTTGGCTATTGGTGAATGGCCCAGGATGTTGGTTTTTCTTCTATTAGCAACATCGGGAAGACATTCTACTAGATTGGTCATGTTGATTTGACCAAGGGAAATGACTCATTCACTCTCAAAACTTTGCTAGTGGTGAATGGCCCATGTGTATTCTTTCTCCTAACAAGGAGTGGATAGACTCGAGTTGCTCTCACATTGCTTGCTCCAGGATGGAGTGATCTATATTAAACAAACATGCACGTGGGGAAATAATAATCAACATAAATATAATATATAAATAACATATTTATAATATAATGTATAAATATATAAATAATAAATAATAAATAATTAATGATAAATTAATTAATGAAAAGAAAATAATGGAAATGACATGTCCATTAATGAAAGGGCACTCCACTGAAGTAGATATATCGGGGCCCTCAATTGTAATATATCATCTCATATAATATTTACTTACAACAACCTCTCATAAATTTTGCTAAGTTTTGTTGAGATTTTTAGTGTGTAATTATTCTGCGATAACAATAGCATTTAAATCATAAGGTAATAATTATCATATTTGAAAACTCAGAAAATTAAACATGGTATCAGATCTAGTTACAATCTTTTAGTGCCAGAGCTAGTATAAGTCTTTTTCAAAGCTAGTTAAAATCTTTTAGTGCCATATCTGATAGATCTTCTTCATATATTTTATTTTTTTCAATTGTACGGTCATGGTCATGAGAAACATATGAAAACAGAGAAACCACATTCCGTTTGGTTGTGATTTTCCTAATTACAAGTTGTGACCGCCTTAAGGATTGCATTACATAGTGCGACTAGCGTTTTTGGTCAATCCCTATTTCTCTACAACCTGCGACTAGTCACACTGTGGCAACTAACAAATATGCTATAGAATTCGCAACAGTTATTGGTGTTCAAGAGGGAGGTCTATACATATTATTGGTATGATGAGCCCTAGCATTGGTACAGTTTGTGTGAGTTATGACATCAAATATTTTCACACTTAAATTACAATGATTCACTAGTATTGAAGAGGATGGTCACATGACTTACAGAGCTTCAGGTAGATCATGATGGAATTTGCAGAGGATGTGCACTTGGAAAGAATTCCAAGGGATTTTTCCAAGTAGTGACATTAGGTCCAAGGGGATCTTGGATCTAGTACATTCATATGTATGTGGACCTATGAAAATTGTGTCTAGTACATTCATATGTATGTGGACCTATGACAATTGCGTCTTTGGGTGGATTTCTGTACTATGTGATATTCATTGATGATTTCTTCCGAAATACATGGATATTATTCATGAAGACTAGGGATGAAATATTCAGAAGATTCCAGGATTTCAAGGCTTAGGTAGAGAACTTGACAGTGAGTAATATCAAGGTGTTGAGGTCAGATACTGGAGGAGAGTACACTTCAAGGGACTTCAATGATTTTTGCAAGGAGGAAGGATCAAGAGGGAGTTGATTGTTCCTTACAACCCACAATAGAATGGGGTTGAAAAGAGGAGGAATAGGTCTATTTTAGAGGCGTCCAAATTCATGATTCATGATCGGAATTTACCCATGTTCTAATGGGGAGAGGAATCCAGTACATCAATGTACGTCCATAACATGATACCTCATTAGATCTTGGGGGAAAAGACTCATAAGGAGGATTTCATTAGTGTGAAACCAAAGGTTAGTCATTTGAGGATATTTCGTTGTCCATTCTACATTCACATGCCCAAGGAGAAAAGTACGAAGTTGGAACCTTTTGGAGAGAAGGGTACTTTTGTGGGATACAAAGAGTCTCATATGGAGATTGATAGTGAGGAGTAGGAGGCTCTGAAGGATGACCATACAGATCCCTCTAGTCCAGGTATTCATCCTTCATACTATCAAGAGAAGTCAGTAGAGCCAACATGGCCAGTGGATCTACCTCGAGATGTTGCAGTAACCAGGAAGAGTCCAAGTTGGCTTCATCACACTTTGCAAGATGCAAAGAGGCATGCAATTGTAAGGTACCGGATCTATTATAATAACAAAAAAATATCAATATTGCAGAGAATAACAACGAAACAACACAATATATAAAATGACAACACCAAAATAATATCTTTATTGATAGGACACAATGTTCACTTTCCTCTTTGAGGGGGAAACCTCCAGCAAAGTAACACTCTATTACAATGATTCTCAAGACAAAAGCTTCTCATTCCCTCAACTCTTATTTATACTAAATCTATCTACCAAAAGAACAATCTAGAGGAATATCTTCTAGAAACAAAATATTCTATTAGGTATTCTTACATTTGACATATTCTTCCTTATTACTAGGCCTTATTAATATTGGCCTTTATTACATGGAAAATACATTATTCTAACTACGTGAGGGATTAGGGAGGTTAGGTCCCTAACATGACCTCCCCCTTAAGAAACATCTTTGTGCTCAAGGTTTGAGATGAGGAAATTGTTGCATAATGATAGTTTTCTCTGCGGTGGCATCTCCTGGAGTTGTATCTTTCCACTGTACTAACACTTCCTTGATTGTGAACTGATGGATATGAAGGTCATGTTGGTCCAATACTTCTTGTGGTTGCAACCAGATGGATCCTTCTTCATACAAATTCGGAAGACTGGTTTGAGTTTGACACTTAGTTCCAATCACCTTCTTTAAGCAAGAAACATAAAAAAGAATATAGAGCTTGGAATGACTGGGTAAAGCTAACTGATAGGCCACTTGTCCCATGCACTTAAGAACTGTATAAGGACCATAAAATTTGGGCTCCAAATTCTAACAAAGGTCAGCCTTGAGTGAATTTTTCTTATAAGGTTCCATTCAAGGAAACACCTGGTCCCCTTTAGAAAATTGTTGTTCTGAGTGACGTTGATCTGCTTGTTTCTTCATGTGATTTTGAGCCATGACCAAATTATCTTTGAGGGTATGGATGATTCAGATTATTTTCGGCACGAAACGAGAGTGGAGATATAACAAAGAAATGCAAAGAGATATCGCAGATATTCAATAATATAACAGAAATTTATCAGATATGCAACCATAAACACAAATATATAGTAATACATGATTTCTATTAATGAAATAAATGTACAGAGACTATAAAAATACAGAGTGAAAGACTCGCTAGAATGGTGGCAGCTTATCTTTGAGAAGAGATGTGATGGCTACTCGCATTTGCAAGAAGATGATTACAATGAGGCTCTGAAGGCCTTTTTTAAAATAAAATAGAATGCCAAAAACCTTAGACATCCAAAAACCTAACCCTAGGAGATGAAGCGCCAAAAGTCATGTGGGCCCCGTTTGGGTAAGTGAGTACATCAACTTCCTGGGGTCGTAACTTTTGCATACGATCTCCGTTTTAGGTGTGTGATAGCTCGTTGGAAAGGTATCATCGAGGATATTCATTTTGGGGGATCTATCATGCCTTTGACTATCATTGAAAACCTCGATCTCAAAAAACCTTCATTTGGGCCCTCAAAATGGCCCTGGAAGTTAAAAACTGCTAAAAATAGTAAATTGCCAAATTTGCCAGAAAAATGTTTTGAGCCAGTCGGAAAAGGTGGGTGGCCACCGATATCCACTTGGATCAATGAAGAATAGCCTCTCGAACTATAATATTTTTGTCAACCTCTTGGACATTCGAGACACCAGGAATGTATGAGATAACTGAATGTGGCTTTTGTCCATATACTGCTTCAAAAGGAGTCATGCACGTAATTGTATGCTAAGAAGTATTGTACCACCGTTCAATGAGGGTTAACCATTGAGCCCACTGATTTTTCCTCTTAGATACAAAATACCTCAAATATGTTTCCAAACACTTGTTGAAAACTTTAGTTTGACCATCAGTCTAGGGATGATATGATATGCTGATATGCAATTGGGTGCCATGTAGCCTGAATAATTATTGCCAAAACTTCCTGGTGAAAGTGGGATCTCAGTCAAAGACAATGGAATGAGGCATTCCACAAAGCTTGAAGATATGATCCATTAAAAGTTGAGCCACTTTGGATTCATTGAATGGGTGTTGAATACAACATAAATGAGTATATTTGGGGAGACGATCAACGACCACCATGATGATGGATTTATTTCCCTATTTGGGTAAGCCAACAATTAAATCCATAGAAATATCCCTCCAAATAGAGGGTGCAATTGGAAGAGGTTTTAGTGTGCCCAGGGCTTTGATTGTTTCTCCCTTGTTTCATTGACAGACATCACATTCTTCTACAAAGGTGTGGATATCCTTCTTTATACCATCCAAAAAAATAGAACATTTGACCCTCTCATAGGTTTTGGTAAACTAAGAATGCCCAGATGTGGGTGTAGCATGAAGCTCAGAAATCATCGTGGATTTAAGTTGTGAGTCTTTACTTAAATACAAAAAAAATTTGTAGTGAAGCTCCTCATTGTGCCAAGATTACTCTAGAGAAACTAGAGAATTGTCTCGTAATTGTTGGATCAGATGTGATAGTTTTATTGGGTTGTTATATTCTTTGCAGTGAAAGTCTAGTTGAGGTGAATCGAAAGTAGGTCAAAGTCGAGGTAGATTGAAAACAATTCGAAGTTATAGGAAGTCGAGTAGGTAAAGTCAAATTTAAAAATATCGATGGAAAGTCAACCAACAAGAGGTCTAACTGTGGGCGTGAGATGACCGACTAGAGACCGAATGAAGTTCGATAAGTAGTCAAATGGTAAACCCGAATTGGAGTCGACTGTAACAGTATCCTAGGATTTGCAGGATTTGTAGCCAATGATATGCATAGATCTGTAACCATTTTTTGGCACCAATATTTAGGGTTTTTCCTATTGTAAATCCTATAAAGAGGAATGTTGTAAGGCCGTAAAGGTTGATGCAAGAATGCTAATGTTGTAATACTAATGCATGGTAAATCGTAGGTTATTGGTCATGTATATGTAAGCCAAATTGGCTATAGGTTTGTTCTTTCCTATGGAAGTGGGCATGATGTTGATTGTGTCTTAGGTGTGGACTAGGGTTAGACATTTAACCTTTTATTCTGAATGAATAATAAAACAAGAGAGAAGAATTCTCAAAGGAATGTTGGTTTTCTCGGTTAAGGGTTTCCAGGGTAAAATATCGATGTACTTTGTGATTGTTTGTGTCATTTGATTTATTGATTAAATTATTCTTCTCTTCTGCTAGGATTGGTGTGGAATTGTCATGCATTTCCTGACATGTGGTATCAAAGAATAGGTGCCCTGACAAGTGAGTTATCAGAGCAATGTAATTCTTTGGCGAGTATATCAGATCTTGATCTACAAATGTTAAATTTGAGAACTAAACCCTAGGTATAGTAAGAGTCATAAGTCATAAATTGTTTAAAGATAGCGGTAAAGAATGGTGATCAGTTCCAAAATAGAGATAGAAATATTCAATGGCCATAATTTTGAGCTTTGGAGGATTAAAATGGAATATCTTCTTATGGATCAATAAAAATGGACAACGGTCTATCTAGGTACCCAGCCAACATGCATGTCGATGAAAGAATGGGAGAAACTTGAAAGAAAATAAAGAAGTACGATTTCTCTTTGTCTTGTAGATTCAGTGTTGTTGAATGTATAGGGTGAAGATTCAATCAAGAAACTATGGGATAGGTTGGGAATATTATACCATTCAAAATCTCTTGTAAATAAGTTGTTTCTTAGAAATAAACTGTATCTTCTGAGGATGAGTTATGGCAGTTCGGTGGATAAGAATTTAAATGCATTTAACACCATGTTAAGCCATTTATTGTCCATGGATATAAATATCACTGATGAGGAGAAATGTATCAACCTATTATGTTCTTTTCCTGATTCCTGGTATATCTTAGTCATCAATATTGGGAGTAATACAACCACACTAGTTCTAGAGGGCGTGGTTGCTTCTCTGTTGTCAGAAGAAATGAGAAGAAAGAACATGGAAGGATCAACCAAATATGATCTGGTAGTGAGAGGTCAACTAGTAGACAAGGATAAAGGAAGATTATCTGGTAGAAATTTTAACTCTAAGGGTAGATCTAAATCCTTGGTTCAGTCGACGTGAAGATGCTATAAATGCGGTAAATATGGGAATTATAAAAAGGACTATAAACGAAGGAAAAAACGTTAGTGTTGGATCCGACGAGAAGCAGTCGACAGAAAGAAAGACGACCTAGAAGAAGGGAGGTGATGTGTACCTGGCATTGACTAGTACACAGTAAGAACAATATTTTTCATTGATCGAATCAAGAGCATCCTACCATATGACACCACATAAATAATGTTTATGTGAATGTGAACAATATGATGGGGTTGATTTGTTCTTGGGGGATGACTCGAAAACCAGAATTGTTGGATGGGGAAGAGTCCGACTAACACTGTAGGATGGGAGGAAAGGAACCCTTCTAGGTGTGCTACACATTCCGGGTTCTGCAAGAAACCTGATATATTTCAGCAAGATGAGTGACACAAGTATGCATACTCTATTTCAGAATGATTCATTCCAGATGGTCAGAGGTGTGATGGTCTTAAAGAGAGGATTTCAGATTGGTACCTTATACAATCTGTTATGGAATTTTGACTTGACTGGATGCAAAAAAATGGTAGCCCCTGAAATCAACTCAAATGCAAATCGAATAGACTCTATTTCCACACAAATCGATTGGACTTGAGCCAAGTTGGTTCAAACCGACTCGACAAGACATGATAAACTCAACCCAACCAGGTTATAGCATGAGAGGATGGGACACATTGGAGAAAAAGGACTTCAAGCTATGAAAATAAAAGGTATGGTCGAAGGTTTTCCTGAATGTGGTTTATAAGTCAAATTTTGTGAACATTGCATATATGGGAAACAAAGTCAGGTGAGTTTCCCATCTGGAGTGACAAGCAAAAATGGTATTCTAGAACTAGTGCATAGTGATGTGTTTGGCCCGGTTATAATACCTTCACTTTGTGGATCCGTATATTATGTCTCCTTCATATATTATTTTTCCAGGAATACATGGATATATTTCCTGAGGAAGAAATCAGAGGTTTTCAAGAGATTTAAGGAGTTTAAATATCTTGTGGAAAACCAGACAGAGAAGAGGATGAAAGTGTTGAGGGATGAAAATGGTGGTGAATTCTATGGAAAGGAATTTTATCAGTTCTGTAAGAAGTGTGGCACATAACACCAAAATACCACACCATATACCCCACTACAAAATGTAGTTTCTGAGAGAATGAAGAGAAAATTGATGGATAAGGCAAGGAACATGCTTAGTGGTGTTGGGCTCACACAAGAATTCTAGGCAGAGGTAATCGAGACTGCAAGATATCTGGTGAATATGTCTCCTTCGTTGATGCTAGTTGACATGAATCCAAATGAGTCATGGTCAGGTAAAAATATTTTGGTGGCACACCTCAAAGTGTTTTGTTGTGATGCATTTGTGCATGTTTCCAAGGAAAGGAGGAACAAGCTAGACAAGAAGGCAGTCAAATGTATTTTCATTGGATACAAAGAAGGGATGAAAGTATATAAACTCTAGGATCCTGCATCAAGGAGAATAGTGTACAGTTGAGATGTGGTCTTCAGAGAAGTATGAGGTAAATATGAGCCTAAGGAAGTTGTTTCGTCTGAGAATATTCCTGATACGGTGTAGTTTGAACCGAGGAATGAAGAAGATGATTCAGATGAGTTGAATGAATCTGAGGAAGAGGTGGAACAATTGACTCTAGTGGTAAGGAGGTTAGAAAGAATAAGAAAACCAATTGAAAGGTACATTCTTTCTGACTTCCATTCTGCATTCATGCTAACTTCCATCGATGATGAGCCCAAGTTAGTCAGTGAGGCAGTCGACTCGACATAGGGTAAAATTTGGAAGGAATCCATGGTTGAAGAGATGGAATCCTTGTAAAAGAATGAGACATAAGATTTAGTCAAGTTACCTAGTGGAAGAAAGTTCATCTGTAGCAAGCAGGTGTTCAAGAAGAAGATGGATGCCACAGGAAAACTCGAGAAGTTCAAAGATCAACTCGTAGTGAAAGGATATTCCCAAGTCGAGGGAGTTGACTTCGGTGAAATTTTTTCCCCTGTTGAAAAACTAATTTCCATTAGATTATTAATGTCTTTGGCTGCAACATTTAATATAGATATAGAACAGATGGATGTGAATACAATGTTCCTACATGGGGACTTGGAAGAAGGAATCTACATGAAATATCCTGAAGTACTTGTAGTAAAGGGAAAGCAAGCGTTGGTATGCAAACTCAAAATATCCATTTATGGTCTAAAGAAATCGCCAAGGATGTGGTACCATACATTTGACACCTACATTCTTAGTTTGGGATTTGTGAGAAGCAAAGGTTATGATTGCATATATTCCAAGGAAGAAGGTGGGTGTTTCATATATGTAGCTTTGTTTTTCGATGACATGTTATTGATTATAAACATCATGGATGCAATAAAGGAGGTGGATAATAAGCTATCCTCTAAGTTTGACATGAATAATATCGGTGCAACTAACTTCATCATGGAAATGGAGATTAAGAGAGATCGATCTGCTCGAAAGATCCGGTTGTGTCAGAAAAAGTATATTGAAACAATTCTAAAACAATTCAACATGCAAGATTGCAAACTGGTGAAGGTTCCAATTCCAGTGGGAGCAAGGCTTACTGCTGAGAAGTTTCCAAAGACATAGGAAGAGATATAGGACATGGCACATTTTTCCTAAGCAAGTGTTGTTGGGATTCTAATGTATGTGATGGTCTACGCTCAACCAGACATTTCCCATGCAGTAGGAGTGTTGGGAAGGCACATGTCAACACCTGGAAAGGAGCATTGGACAATTGTCAAGAGATTATTCAGGTATTTGTGTGGCACAAAGGACTATGCTATATGATACCAAGGAAAACCTAGAGGTGAAAACGGTAAATTAGATGTGCATGGCTTTGTCGATGTCGACTGGGATGGAGATATGGATCGACGGGGTTCGACCAGTGGATATGTGTTCAATATGTTCGGTGGATAAATAAGTTGGATGAGTAAGAGATAGGCGGTCATATCCTTGTCAACAATAGAAAATGAATACATGGAATCCACTCATGGAAGCAAAGAAGCAGTATGGCTTTGAAGGTTGTGTTTAGGAATCGCGTTTGGGCAGAGAGCTATGAAGGTAAGTTGTGAAAATAAAGGCATAACATTCTTGGAAAATAACCATTCTTATCATTCAAAGACTAAGCACATTGATGTACAATACCATTTTGTAAGAGATGTGGTGGAAAGTAACAAGGTGTTATTGGAGAAAATAGACACATTGGAAAACATAGAAGAATCATTGACCAAGGCTATCAATTTTTTAATGTTCTCTTGGTGCAGAGAGGCAATGAGCATTTTTTCTCTTGGTCTATGAGTGAAATTTTAGGAATCTCCTATTTCAACAAAGAAGAGAACAAGTGGGAGAATTTTGGGTTGTTATATTCTTTGCAGTGAAAGTTTAGTCGAGGTGAATCGACAATAGGTCGAAGTCAAGGTAGATTGACAACAATTGGAAGGTCGAGGAATTCAACTAGGTAAATTTGAAGCCGAAGATATCAATGAAAATTCAACCAACAAGAGGTCGAATTGCGGGTGTGAGATGACTGACTAGAGACTGAATGAAGGCCGACTCGTAGTTGACTGGTAAACCCAACTTGGAGTTGACTGTAACAAAATTCAAAGATTTGTGGGATTTGTAGCCAATGATATGCATGGATCTGTAACCATTTTTGGGAACCAATATTTAGGGGTTTTCCTATTGTAAAGACTATAAATAGGTGTGTTTTAAGGCCATAAAGGATAATGCAAGAATGTAATGTTGTAATGCTAATGCATGGTAAATCGTAGATTGTTGGTCATGTATATGTAAGACAAATTGGCTACAGGGTTTTTCTTGCCTATGAAAGAGGGTATGATGTTGATTGTGTCTTAGGTGTGGACCAATGTTAGACATGTAACCTTTTATTATGAATGAATAATACAACAAGAGAGAAGAACATTAAAAGGAATGATAGCTTTCCCGGTTAAGGGTTTCTAGGATAAAATCTTGGTGTACTATGTGATTGCTTGTGTCATTTGATTTCTTGATCAAATTCTTCTTCTCTTATGCTAGGATTAGTGTGGAAGTGTGTTGCATTTCCTGACAAGTTTGGGATCTTGCAGCCATTCCTGGAGAACAACTTGTAGCCAATCTAGTACAATGAAGGATAGATAAAAAAGGGACCATTCATCTTCATATTTCCTTGAAAGAGCATCTGCAACCACATTTTCTTTTCCTTTCTTGTAAATATCTCATAATCATATCCAAATAGCTTGGTCACCCATTTTTGTTTCTCTGGGGATGAAATTCGTTGCTCTAGAAAATACTCAAGGCTCTGATGATCTGTCTTAATTTAGAAGCAATGCCCCAATAGATAAGGATTCCATAGATCTACATCATGTAGAATGGCCATCATTTCCTTTTCATAGTTTGATTGTCCCAAATGACACTCCAATAGTTGTTTACTAGTGAAGGACAAAGGTTGACCATATTGCATAAGGACTGCACCAATTCCTTTCCCTGAACCATCACATTCCAAGACAAAGGTATTTATGAAGTCAAGAAGGGACAGGATAGTAATAGTGCACATAGCCTCTTTCAAGGCTTGGAAGGAGTGATCAGTTGTTGGATTCCAAATGAAAGAATTCTATTTAAGGAGAGTAGTGAAAGACACTGGAATTTTTCCATAATTATTAACAAACTTGTGGTAATAGTCTGTTAAACTGAGAAACCCATGAAAGCTATTGATATTCTTGGGATGAGGCCAATCCTTTGTAGCTTCAACTATTTTAGGAACCATCCTGACACCATCCTTTCCAACAATATGACCCAAGTATTCCACTTCTGAGGCTCCAAAATCACATTTAGATTGTTTGAGGAAAAGTTGGCGTTGAGAGAGTATATGAAGAATTTGATCCACATGGGAAAGATGAGTTGTCCATGTTTTACTATAGATGAGAATATCATCAAATAAAACTAAGACAAAATGAAGGAGAAAAGTATGAAACACATGATTCACAAGGCTCTCAAAAGTGGAGGGAGCATTACACAAGCCAAAGGGAATGAAAAAGAACTCATAGTGGCCCTCACGAGTTCAAAAACAAGTATTAGGAATGTATGCCTATTTCATATGTATCTGGTGGTATCCAGAAAATAGATCAAGTTTAGTAAAGAATTTAACACCGATTAATTCATCAAAGAGATCATCAATGACATGAATGGGAAATCTTTCTTTGATGGTGAGTTTGTTGAGGGTGAAAAAGTCAGGGCACATGCGCCAAGATCCTTCTTTCTTAAGTACAATGACCACAAGAGAAGAGTAGGGGATGATACTAGGACAAATAACACCCATGACAACCAGTTCTTGAACAATTTTCTCAATTTCATTTTTCTGTGAAAATGGATGACAATAAGGGAGAACATTGGGAGGAAGGTTGTCAGGTACTGGGGGAATGGAATGATCATGAACACCACAGGAAGGGGGAAGTCCCTAGGGAGTGGATAACACTATTTGATGTTTGGATACGATGGATTGGAGGTCAAGATGCATAGAGGGTGTCTCAATGGAATGAATGGAATGGAGTGGTGCAATAATGTCAAAATGACCTTTCTTGAGGAGCTTTTCCATGAGATGGGAACTGATGATTTTAGGGGAGCCAATGGTGATGCCTTGGAAATTACACTATTGTCCCTCATGGATAAATTGCATGGTTAATTCCTTAAAATTCATGAGGATGGGACCAAGAGTCCATAACCATTTTGCACCAAGCACAATGTCACAACCACCCATGTCAATAGAAAACATATGAGATTTCATGTGGTACTCACCAATTTGGAGATGCACATTTTCACAATGCCCCCCACATTTCATGGAACCTCCATTGGAAATCATGATTTGAAATATTTTGACTTCACGAATATAGCAATTAGTTTCTTGGGAAATGCGGCGATGAATAAAATTATGGGTGTTGCCATTGTCAATGAGGATGATGACCTTCCAATGCCTAATGTAGCTAATTATCTTGAGGGTTTGGAGAGTAGAGAATACAATGAAAGCATTGAGTGAAATGACTAGTTCAAATAATGGGGGGTCTGAGGGCAAAGTAAGATCAGTTGGCTCTGGTATTTCGACCACAGGGGGGACCTCAACCACTTATTCATAAAAATCATTAGAGATGGCCAGAAAAATATTTCATTCCTTACACTTGTTCCCGTGAAAGTATTTTTCATCACAATTATAATAAAGGCCCTTGATTTTTCGTTCAACCATTTATTGTCGAATCAATTTATGGATCTTCAGTGGAGTGGAAGGAGAGGCTGGAATGGTGGGCTTAGGGTGTGGAAGAAAGGATGGTTTTATAGTTTGAGAAGAGACAACATGTTGTGCTTCCTTATCTCTTTTAGTATCTTCCACCCAACCATGAGGGATATCCATGAGGACATGGGCATGAATATCATCCTTGAGGCCACTAATAAATCATTCCCGGAAAAAAGCATCAGACATGCCCTCCGTGTCGAAATCAAAGTGATCAAAAGAAATGATAAAGTATTCCACTATGTCAGATTATTTCAACTTGGTCAAGTGGCCTAAATGGTGTGTGTTAGTGTCAAATAATTCATAAAGATCGAAAACAAATTGTGTCCAAGACACATTCCCTTGGTGGGCATTTTTATTCATTGCCACCATTTCCAATGTTCTAGATCTAGATGGAGAACACCATACCCAAGTTTGTCCAACTCATTGTTAATGTTGTATAAAGAGAAATAGTGTTCCATTTGAGTGACCTAGCCTGTGGGATCTGAGCCATCAAATTTTTCACCTCCACATAAGAGGGACACAGGTCCCATTGAAAGTGGTTGGAAGGAAAAGAGGTGGGCTGATAATATTTATGACCTTCAAGGTTATAAGATGTGGAAGAAGAGAAGGGATCTAGGGTGGGATTAAACAAGGAGTTCAAATTGTTCACTGCATCTTGGAATTGCTGACATATGGTGGTCAATTGAGTTATATATGTCAGAAGTGATTCAAGTGGAGAAAGCCAAGAGTTGAGGTTACCAATATTGGAAGTAATGGAATAAATATCAATCCGAGTTTGGTCATGAGATTTGTCTAAGGCTTGAGACGTTGTTCCCAATATTGGCTGCGAGTGTGGGCCATGGGGATGGGAAAGGGGGGGAAGTGGGACCACACAAAAAGGGGTTATTGGTGAATGGTACAACTAGGATCAGCACAAAGAGAGGAATTCAATGGCATAGGTTCCAAATATAGGTGTTAAGAAGGGGTCAGGTCCACAGGAAAACAATTTGATGAAAAATCATAGGTATGACTGTGATCAAGGTGAAGAGAGGAATAAAATGGGATAGGTCTCAGATCATGGCGCAGGAAGGATCCATATTTTGTTTTTTATTTTTTCTTTTTTACTCCTCCAGAGTTATACTCTGATATGAATAATACAATAATGGATAAATGGCCAAATTATTAACATGAAGAAATGTGTGGGAATTTTGCAACCCAAATGTAGGAGGTAAGGTTGCATGCAAGCAGAGATTTTATATTCTATTTATGCTCTGTTTCCACCCAAGGGTTAATATGTTTAGGGTTTCTACAGACAAGGGTTTTTGATGTGCTATAGCTCTATGATATATGTGTAGGGGTCCAATAGTAGTACTCGACCCAATATCTCAGGGCACCAACTAAGGAGGCTAGATCGTTCCCTTAGTTGTACTACTCGAATACCCAGGTACTAGAGAGTATATTCCTCAATGTTGTTCTCGATGGCATTATAGTAGTTAGGAAACCAATTTTTTTTATCTACGGAGGGTTGTAGGATATCTAGGTCGATCCGCATACAGGTGTTGTTTGATGCACTACCACTCAAAGGGGTACCAAGAGGGGGTACAATGGTGGCCAACAAAGTGAGGTTAAGTACCACTTCTAGTTCTTGCGTGTATGCTTCCTTGACTGCGGATTTATGCATTGAACAACAAATCCCTGTAGTTTTAAGACGTTTGAATATGTCTCTACCCCGAAAAAATAACCCACAATTTTCTCCTGAGGAAAGTTATATGATACCACTTGTAAGGTACTAGATCTATTAAAATAATAGAAAAACATAAATACTATAGAGAATAACAACGGAACAACAAAGTATATGAAACTACATCACCAAAATAATATATTTATTAATAGGAAACAATGTTCACTTGCCTCTTTGAGGGGGAAACCTCTAGTAGAGAAGTGCTCTATTACAATGGTTCTCAAGACAAAAACTTATCATGCCCTCGACTCCTATTTGTACTAAATATTTCTACCCAAAGAACAATCTAGAGGAATATCTTCTAGAATCAAAAGCTTATATTAGGTCTTCTTACATTTGACTTATTCTTCCTTATTACTAGGCCTTATTAATATTAACCTTTATTACATGGAAAATATATTATTATACCTTTGTGAGGGATTAGGGAGGTTATGTCCCTAACAACAGATCCTAGTGATACTTTTAGGGAGAGAAAATGACCTCTGAGGCTCTCGATTTACATGGAGTCACATATTTGATTCCAAACCTTCCAGTTATAAGGAAGAGTAGGTGGCTCCACCAGTGGTGAGGAAGGTGGCCCCACCAAGTACCAGCTCAGAGGGAGCCAAAGTTTAGAGGGATTAAGCCCTCAAAATCCATTAGGGAGGATAAACCTCTTAGGATAGTTCATATGAGATCACATTTCAGAGGAGGTCATGTTGGACATACTGTTATTGATGTCAATAGCCAATGATGCACATGAAGCTTAGAAGGGAAAACACGGTGCAGGAACGTGATCAAGATCAAAATCCCTAGAGGACAAACCAAGACCATTGATACACATGCATTATATCAACAACAGGGATGAATTGTGAAGAGCGAAAGAAGAATTAAACAACTCGCTTGTTCCAATCCCGCAATTGGTCTAGATCGCCAGATCTCACAAACTGAAATATCGACAACTATGGTTGATCCAACAAACGATCAGATTAAGTCGGATTAAGTTGTGATCGTCAGATGCACAAGCGCCAGATCAACGACAGGGATAGATTGCAGAGAGAGAAAGGAGAATTAAATATCATGTTATTTCCAACCCCACAATTAGTCAATATTGTCATATCTTATAACTTCAAATATTGATGATTGTGGATGACTCACCAACAAATGCACAACTTCAAATTTTGGAGCTTGGGTGATGAATTAAATCACTCACAAGTTGTGGTTCCACAATCATCCTTGATCATTAATATTCTTTGAGAGTCTTCATGACCGTTGGATCACTTTAAGTGGAAGGATAGGATAAGTAGGGAAAAAAGGATTGAGAATTCAAATACCAAAATACCCGACAACCGTTGGATAATTCTAAAGTGGAAGGATAGGATAAGATAAAATATGGAGGGTCGTTGGATTTAAACCAAGGCAAAGCAACATTGCAGACAGATCGAGTCATTGATCTAACATCTTGATCAAACGAAAATCGTTCACTTCGAGTATAAAGATGTGAGGAGGTTATTCTTCGTTAATCTCACTTCGAAAGAATTGTGAAGTCAAGATATCAAAATAACCAAAGTCCCGAAAGCCGAAATTCCGAAGTCACTCTCAACTATCGATCTAAATGACCCTTTGGATAATATTTTGACCATTAGATCAAAGAGATGAATATGTGTCACATCAGGAGATCTATGTCAGCAGACCACGTCAGCAAGGACATCTAGCAGACCACCTCAGAAAGGATGTGTGGCAGACCATGTCAGCAAGGACATGTGATAGACCACGTCATCTAGGACACATGGCACATTTAGATAATGAAAAGTGTCAAGTTGAAATTGGCATTTCAGGTACGTGAAAATCATGAATTTGAGTGACACGTGGAAGACACTCAGCTCATACCATGTCATCAAGTGACGTAAGAAAGTTACGTCACTCCAGAAGTTTTACTTTGGGAGTTTCACCACCAGTAGATGCCCTAAGTCCTGAAGTCCCAAATGTCGAAGGCCTGAAGTGGACACGAGTCGTCCGATCTGAATATCACTTTGGGTGTATTCTCAATCGTTGATCATATTACAATAGAAGGATAGTGTAAGTAGAATAGTTGAAGTCCCAGAGTAAATGGTGGCCATCCATCTCAATGCTTGATTGAGTCCTAGCCGTTAGATTAAGCAGTGAAAGGATGAGTGTAAGGATTAAATATGACCATTGATATGGTTCCATGAAACAAATCGTCTGATCTGATTCAAAAATTTGAAAAGTTGAAATACCAAAGTCTTGAATAATGAAGTCCCGAAGTCTCGACTGTCGTCCATCTCATCAGAGGATTAAGTCATGACTGTTGATTTGATAATCAATCAAACACTCGTTTGGCCTAGCGTCTGGTCACTGTCATTGGTCATATGGAATAAGATATTAAAAAGGTAGAATATAATACGTCTCTATGTTGATAATCCTGTGGTTTTGTATCACTTGGTCACATATAATGGTTTAAAGGTAGCGCCTCTACAGAACTCGGTTTCTGCAAATAATTGTAGAGATCTAGGATAGAGTTAAAAGAATGAAATTGATCCATAACTGTGATCAATTTATGAAAATCCTTCACAGTAAAAATGATAAAACAATGATGATGGTTAATTTAAACGAGGATGTGCGATGGTCCAAACAAAGGGACATAGTGTATAACACTCATGCCGTTTTGAAGAATATATAAATGAGAAAGAGTGGTCAAAAGAAAGTGTCTCTGCAGTCCATATCAAAAGATCAAAGGATGAAGCAGATTCCAGGAAGGAAAGTTGAAGATACTTATGCAGTGAGAGTGGAAGGGAGGAACATGGAAGGATTCATATCCTTACTAAGAAAATTGTAAAAGATAAGGGAGTTGGAGCTTCCTAGAGTTGGTTCCCTAAATACAAGGGAGTTGGTGCTTCTTAGTGTTGGTGCCCTAAATACAAGGGAGTTGGTGATTCCTAGGGTTGGTGCCCTA
>JASDQU010109525.1:21621-33518 GCA_032191745.1 Picea mariana | reverse complement strand
ATGGATCAAAAAGAGGGAATGTCTAACAACAAAGCACCATTGTTCAATGGAGGAGGCTATGCTCTATGGAAGGTAAGAATGAAAAATTTCCTCTTGGCTCTTGGTTTTGATATCTGGCAATATGTTGTAGATGGTTACACTACACCAACTTCTCCACCCAAAGATGATGCAGGAAAGAAAATCTATAATGACAATTCAAGAGAAGTGAATGGAATTCTAGGAGGGTGGACTAATTCCATATGTGTGAAGGTTATGCATTGTAAATCAACCAAAGAAATCTGGGACAATTGGAGGTTGTATATGAAGGAGATAACAAAGTCAAGGAATCCAAGCTACAGACCTATAGAGCTCATTTTGAAAATCTGAAAATGAAATAAGAAGAAAACATTGTTGAATAATTTCATAGAGTAGATGAAGTGGTCAATTCAATCAAAGCAGCAGGAGAAGAACTTGAAGATAAACCTATTGTGCAAACAAATACTAAGGTCATTACCTATGAGATATTATGCTAAGATCTATTCAATTGAATATAGGTATGATCTTGACACACTTACAATTGATCAACTCCATGGATTTTTTACAGTGTATGAAATGAGAATAGGGGTTGATAAATCATCAAAAAAGGAAACATCCTTTAAAACATCTAAATTAAGGCATGAACAAAAGACCAAAGATGATTTATCAGATATATCTGATGAAGAAACTGCAAATTTCATAAAGAAACTCAAGAAAGGGACAAGGAATACAAAGGGAAGATTCCTCTAATATGTTTTAACTGTGGAAAAATTGAACACTTTGCCAATAAGTGTCCCTATCCTAAGTAGGAGGAAAGTGATCAGAAGAAAACTCAAACTGACAATAAAAATAAGTTCTACAAGAAAAAGAAAACGTTCTTTACCCAAGAAGACAATAACTCATCAAAAGAAAATGAAGAAGACGAACCAGGACTTCTATTTATGGGGATAAAAACTCAAGATGATAGTCATTTAGAAGATGAAGAAGAAGTAAAATTAGAAGAAGAAATCCTTAGCATGATTGAAGAACTAGGTAAAACCAAAAGACAAAATAGGGTACTAAGGGAAGAGGTTCTAGAAATTAAAGAAGCTACTAAATCAAGAGAGAGGGAAGTTTCCAAAACTATCAAAGAATTAGAACAAATCATTAGTGATTTAAAATCCCAACTCCTGGAAACTAATAAAATTGGAGAATTCATTTTAAAACAACTAAATGATAAGAAACAAGTATGTGAGAAACTAGAAGCTGATATTAAGATACTAAAAGGTGAAAATGAAGAAGAAAGGAAGGGATCACAATTTGAAAATAGTTCAAAAATATTGGATGAAGTTCTTAGTAGTCAAAGGTCACCAAACAACAAGACTAGTTTGGGATACACTCAAGAATCAATTGCTACATTACAAGGATCTGTCAAGAAACAAATTAGTTATGCAAATACTCTAAAACATTCATTAAAAAGGGACGATAACCAGGAAAAAATGATGCCATTGAAAACTGTTACACGTAAACAAAAAGAAACACTCCCTACTAGAGTAAAAAATGACAAGATAAATACAATAATCAAAAGGAATCCCCCTAATTATATATTTATTGGATATTGTTACTCTTGCAATAATTTTGGACATAAAGAGGTACACTACAAAGCTTATTGACAACACAATTATAGAAATGACCAGAGATATAAAAGCAATGAGTACAATGCAGAGAAGAGAAACTATAACTCAATTATCCTTTGCAAAGATTCAATAGTGAATGCCAAAAATGCAACAACTATGGTCACAAAACCAGTGAATGTAGATTGCCAAAATATCATAAAAGGATAAATATTCCTATTAATAAAAAAGTATGGAAGAAAAGACAAATAGAGTACAAAGTAGCCTTATATGCAAAAAATCATGGATGTCAGTGGTACTATATTGACAGTGGATGTTCCAAACACGTGGATGGAGATCAAAGTAAATTTCTCAAGTTAAATGAGAAAGGAAAAGGAAAATTAACTTTTGGAGATAACATGTCAGCCAAGATACTGGGAAAAGGGACTATTAGGTTAGGAAATAACAAAACTAAAGTAGAAGATGTACTTCTGGTATAAAATCTCAAACCGAATCTCCTAAGTGAAATCCAAACATGTGATCAATGTCACATACTTACTTTTGATTCTCAGAAATGTGAGATCAGGAAAAGGGACACTGGAAAGCTAGTGGCAGTTGCACCTAGAACATCTAGCAATGTGTACATCCTTAATATAGATGAAGAAGATAAATGTTGTGTAATCCAAGTAGATGAAATATGGATATGGAATAAAAGTTTGGGACATTTAAGATTTGACAAATTGATCAAATCCAACGTTAAATAGGCAGTTAGGTACCTACCAAAAATGATTAAGCCTTCAGATCCCATTTGTAAACATTGTCAAATAGGAAAGAAAACAAGAGTTAGGTTCAAAAAAAAAGAACATTCCACAACAAAACCATTAGAACTTATTCACACAGATCTATGTGGACCTACCAGAACCAAAAGCACTTATGGTGAACATTATTTTATGTTGATTGTTGATGATTATACAAGACTGATTTGGGTTTTCTTTTTAAATAAAAAATCAGAAGCCTTTGAGAAATTCAAAACATTTAAATCTCTTGTAGAAAATGAAATAAACCTCAAAATTAAATGTCTAAGATCAGACAATGGAGGAGAATTCACCTCTAAAGAGTTCACTCAATTCTGTGAAAACCATGGTATCAAAAGACAATTTTCAGCCCCTAGGACTCCTCAACAAAATGGAGTGGTAGAAAGGAAACAAAGAATAGTTCAAGAAGCTGCAAGAACTATGCTAAATGAAGCCAAACTTCCAGACAAATTACGGAGAGATGCAATCCACACAGTAGTTCACATACTTAATAGAGCTCAGTTGATACCCAATCATGACAAAACCCGTTATGAACTATGGTTTGGGAGGCCAGCCTTGGTAAAACACTTCATAATTTTTGGAAGTAAATGTTACATAAAGAATGATGAAGATAACGTAGGAAAGTTTGACCCAAGATCTGAGGAAGGATGATGTAGATAAAAGGGCATATCCCAAGGCTTTGATAAAAAATCTCAACAAGAAGATGATGATATAAAATCTCAACAAGAGGATGATGTAGAATCTCAACAAGAAAATGATGATGAAACTCAAGAAAATGAACCACACACTGATGAATAAGACAATGAAGAAACACACTTTCCAAGAGCTCCATAAAAAAAAGTTCAGGAGAATCATCGTGAAAGCCATATCATTGGAGATAAAACTGCAGGAGTAGAAACAAGAAGGAGAATAGCCTTTGACTCAGAGCAAGCAATGCTATCCTTAATTGAACCTACATCCATTAAAGAAGCTGTCAAGAGTAAATATTGGATAAAATCAATGAATGAATAATTAGATAAAATAGAAAAGAATCAGACTTGGGAACTAGTTCCAAGACCCAAGAACAAGAATGTGATAGGAACTAAGTGGATCTTTAAGAACAAATTAAATGAAAATGGGGAAATTATAAAGAACAAAGCCATATTAGTTTGCAAGGGATATTCCCAAGTAGAAGGTATTGATTTTGAAGAAACATTCGCTCCTGTAGAAATACTTGAGGCTATTAGAATGTTCCTATCATTTGAAAGCTTCAGAGATTTCAAAATATATTAGATGGATGTCAAATCAAAATTCCTTAATGGAACACTAGAAGAAGAAGTCTACCTTGAGCAACTAGAAGGATTCATTTTATCAGAAAACCAGGACTGTGTGTGAAAACTGAAAAGGCCCTGTATGGTCTTAAATAATCCCCCATAGCATGGTTCTCTAGGCTTGATAAATATCTACAACAACAAGGATAAAAGAGAGGGAGTACTGACAACAACCTATATATCAAAATTGAGAATCAAAACATGATTGTTGTGGTAGTATATGTAGATGACATTATATTTGGGAGTAATCTCACTACATTAAGCAGAGAATTTGCAACTAAAATGCAAGAAGAGTTTGAAATGTCTATGTTTGGGAGAACTTTCATTGGGAGAAGTAAATCAAACAAAAAATGGAATATTTGTTTCACAAACCAAATATATCAAAGACATGCTAAAAAAATTTCAATTGGAAGACAATAAACCCATGAGTACCCCCATGGTCACTAGATGAAGCTAAGTCTAGAAGATGGCTCACCAAAAGTGGATCAAACAATGTATAGATCAATGATTGGAAGTTTACTCTACTCAACAGGAACGAGACCTGACATCATGCAGGTTGTAGGACTTGTGGGGAGATTTCAATCTGCACCTAGAGAATCTCACTTAAAATAAGTAAGCAGAATATTCAGATACCTTCAAGGCACCCTAGAATTTGGATTGTGGTATCCAAAAGATAAAAATTTCAACCTAACTGCATATACTGATGCTGATTGGGCAGGTAGCATAGATGATAGAAAAAGCACCAGTGGAGGAGCATTTTTTTTTAGAAAATTTCTAGTGGCATGGTCAAGCAAGAAACAAACATCCACATCTCTTTCTACAACAGAGGAAGAATACATTGTTGTTGCATCCTGTTGCACACAAGTCCTTTGGATGAAACAAACTTTAGAAGACCTACAAATAAAATATAACAATCTCATTACTATTAACTGTGACAACACTAGTGCCATAAGCTTTTCTAAAAATCCAGTGATGCATTCTAAAACTAAACACATACCGATCAAATACCATTTTGTAAGAGATCAGGTTACCTAGAAGGTGGTGAAAATAATGTATGCAGACACCAAAAAACAGATTGCAGACATTTTCACAAAACCTCTGGCCAAAAGTACTTTTGAGAATATCCAACAGAAATTAGGAGTAATTCAAAAATCCCATTAAAATTGAATAATCAGGGGAGCAATGCCCTAGGGGGAGCAACCCTTTTCCATTGATGTCAAAGGGGGAGAGTAACTTAATAGAGAAAAGTATCATGATAGGGGGAGTATATATGAAGTTAGATTGTTTCCCTCAATGACAAAGGGGGAGATTGTTGGACATACTGTTATTGATGTATTGTCGTTGATGTCAACAGTCGATGATGCACATGAAGATCAGAAGGGAAAACACGGTGCAGGAACGTGATCAGGATCAAAATCCCCATAGGAAAAACTAGGACCATTGATACGCATGCGCCAGATCAACGACAAGGATGAATTGCGGAGAGCGAAAGAAGAATTAAACAACTTGCGTGTTCCAATCCCACAATTGGTCTAGATCGTCAGATCTCACAAACTCAAATATAAACGACTATGGTTGATCCAACAAATGATCATATTAAGTCGGATTAAGTCATGAACGTCGAATGTGCAAGCGCCAGATCAACGACAAGGATAGATTGCGGAGAGCGGAAAGAGAATTAAATATCGTGCTATTTCCAACTCCACAATTAGTCAGGACCGTCAGATCTTATAGCTTCAAATATCGACGATTGTAGTTGACTCATCAACAAACACACAACTTCAAATTGTGAAGCTTGGGTGACAAATTAAATCACTCGCAAGTTGTGGTTCCACAATCATCCTTGATTGTTAATATGCTTCGAGAGTATTTGTGACCATTGGATCACTTTAAGTGGAAGGATAGGATAAGAGGGGAAAAAAGGGTTGAGAATTTGAATACGTGAATACTTGACAACAGTTGGATCATTCTAAAGTGGAAGAATAGGATAAGCTAAGAGATGGAGGGCCATTGGATTTAAGCCAAGGCAAAGAAGCATCACAAACAGATCGAGCCATCAATCTAACATCTTGATCAAACGAACAACATTCACTTCGGGTCTAAATATGTGAGGAGGTTATGATTCAAGAATCTCACTTTGGAAGAATTGTGAAGTCAAGATATCAAAATACCCGAAGTCTCAAAAGCCATAATTCCAAAGTCACTCTCATCCTTCGCTCTGAAATACCCTTCGGATACTATTTTGACCGTTAGATCAAAGAGATGAATATGTGTCACATCGGGATATATACGTCAGCAGACCACGTCAATAAGGACATGTGGTAGACCACGTTAGCGGACTACCTCATCAAGGATGTGTGGTAGACCACGTTAGCAAGGACATCTGACAGACCATGTTGACAGACCACGTCAGCTAAGACACGTTGCATAGTTAGATAATGACAAGTGTCAAGTTGAAATCAACATTTTAGGTACGTGAAAATCATGAATCTGAGTGACACGTGGTAGAGACTTATCTCGTGCCACATCATCAAGTGACGTAAGAAAGTTACGTAGCTCTGGTAGTTTTACTTTGGGAGTTTCACCACTGGCAGATTCCCTAAGTCCCGAAGTCCCGAATGCCAAAGTCCCGAAGTTGACACGAGTCATCCGATATGAAGATCACTTCATATGTATTCTCAATCATTGATCATATTACAGTGGAAGGATGGTGTAAGTAGAATAGTTGAAGTCCCGGAGTAATTGGTGGCCATCCATCTCAATGCTTGAATGAGTCCTAGCCGTCAGATCAAGCAGTGAAAGGATGAGTGTAAGGATCAAATTTGACCATTGATCTGGTTCCATGAAATAAACCGTTTGATCTGATTCGAAAATTTGAAAAGTTGAAATCCCGAAGTCTTGAAGTACCGATTGTCGTCCATATCATCAAGGGATTAAATCGTGACCGTTGATTTGATAAGTGCTCAAGAACTCGTTTGGCCTAGCGTTTGGTCACCGGCATTGGTCATATGGAATAAGAGATTAAAAAGGTAGAATATAATACGTCACTAAGTTGATAAGCCCGAGGTTTTGTATCACTCGGTCACATGTTATGGTTTTAAGGAAGCGCCTCTATAGAACTCGGTTTCTGCAAATAGTCGCAGAGATTCGGGATCAAGTTAAAAGGATGATATTGATCCATAACTGTGATCGATTTATGAGAATACTTCACGGTAAAAATGACAAAACAATTATTATTGTTAAGTTAAATAGAGAGGTGCGATGGTCCAAAAAAAGGGACACAATGTATAACCCTCATGTCGTTTTGAAGAATATATAAATGAGAAAGAGTGGTGAGAATAAAGTGTCTCTACAGTCTAGATCAGAAGATCAAAAGCTTAAGTAGATTCCAGGAAGGAAAGTTGAAGATACTTATGAAGTGAGGGTGGAAGGGAGGAGCATGGAAGGATTCATATCCTTACTAAGCAAATTGTAAAAGATAAGAGAGTTGGAGTTTCCTAGGGTTGGTGCCCTAAATACAATGGAGTTGGTGCTCCCTAGGGTGGGTGCCCTAAATACAAGGGATTTGGTACTTCCTAGGGTTGGTGCCTTAAAGACGAGGGAGTTGGTGCTTCCTAAGGTTGGTTCCTTGAAGAAGGGGATCTATGTCTACTAGAGTTGGTGCTCTAAAGAGGATTGGTGTCCTTCACTATTCTTTATAAAAAACTTGTAATTGTTTTTAAATATATTTATACAATTGATTTTGCATACAATTCATTGTTGATTCATTTTGATAATCAATAAAATATAAAAAGTGAATGCTAATTGTTAAAAAGGGTAATATTGATTCATCCCCCCCCTCCCCCTCTCAGTATTCCAATAGGTCAGTAGTTGTAGAGGGAGAAGATGGCTCCAATATTGCACAGACTCAAAGGGAGTTAGGTTTCATAGGGAGCATGTGGATCCAGAGTGAGCCTAATCTTAGAGAGAGTGAGTGGATCAAAGGTAGAGCCACAAAGGGAGTTCCCCCTTAGGTTTAGGTGGGAGAGAGACATATCCTAGGAAAAATAGATAGGTGTCATGAGTTTAGGAGGCCAAACAAAATATTTAGAGGTAGGAGGCTTCTAGGAGATGTGATACCTCTAAGGAGGCTCCATTTGTTTCAATAGGTTTTTTAACAGTGACAAAAAAGGTATCCAGTCAGGAGGACTAGGGTATGGGATTTTCCTTGGTCACAGAGGGAGAAACCAGTGAGGCATACTGAAAAACATTGTTTTCTTTAGTGACAAAGGGAGTTATATTCATAGTTTGGGATGAAGGATCCTGACTTGATGCATTATTTATTTGGATTAGAGGTGTGGAAAAGACTAGGTAAGATATTCCTTGGACAAGGGAAGTACAAAGTTGAGATCTTGAGCATATTTGGTATGATGGAATGCAATTCCATGGCTACACCTATGATGAAAAATTTGAAGAAGATGAGTGATTCCGCTTCATATTCATATTTGGTGGATCCCACTATGTACATGAAACTGATTGAATCCTTGATGTACTTGGTTAATAATAGGCCAGATATTTTCTTTGTTGTGAGAACAATGAGTTAGTTTATGGTTGAGCCAAGGTACTTCCATTGGGTTGCAGCAAATCATGTGTTGAGGTACCTGCATGGTAATGTTGGATATGGTCTGAGATATGTCTTAGGTGGTGAAGTGAGGCTACAAAGATATACTGATTCTGAGTGGGTAGGGAGTGTAGTTGACAGAAATAACACCTCGGGGTGCTACTTCAGCTTAGGATCATCTATGATATACTATTTTAGTAGGAAGAAGACTTATGTAGCACTCAATACAACAGAATAAGAGTATATTGTAGCTAGTGTCACAAGTCATGAAGTAGTATGGATTCAGAAAAGTTTTGCAGGACTATTTGAAAAAGAGCTAGAGACGACCTTAATACATTGTGATATTAATCAAAGTTGTGTAAATCTTTCAGAAAATCCAATATTTCATGACAAGTCAAAGAATATTGATATCAAATATCACTTCATATGATACATGGTGCAGAAGGGAGCAATAAAGCTCCAGTATAGATCCATAGATGAGAAGATTGCGAACATTCCCACCAAGCCTCTATCTAGGGAAAAGTTTGTATACTTGAGAGAAAATATTGACATTATGTAGAATGCCCGTCTATTTAAGAGGGAGTGTTGATGTTTCAATATTAGGAAGAAATTATCCCATATTGTTCATGCTTATTTGAACAAGGGAGGATGATACATTCACTCACAGGGCCATGTTGATTTGCCTAGTGGTGAATGGCCCAAGATGTTGATCTTTCTTCAGTTAGCACAATCTGGAAGACATTATCCCAGATTTGTCATGTTGATTTGACCAAAGGAAATGACTCATTCACTCATGGAGCTTTTCTAGTGGTGAATGGCCCAGGCGTACTTTTTCTCCTAACGAGGAGTAGATAGACTCGAGGTGCTCTGACATTTCCTGTTCTGGGATGGAGTGATCTATATTAATTAGATGTGCATGTGAGGAAATAATCATTGACATAAATATAATATATAAATAATATATTTATAATATAGTATAAATATATAAATAATTGGTAATTAATAATAAATAATAAATTAATTAATGAAAATAAAATAATGGAAAAGACATGTCCATTAATTAAAGGGCACTCCACCCAAGTATATATATTGGGGCCCTCAATTGTAATATATCATCTTATATATTATTTACTTACAAAAACCTCTTACCAAGTTCGCTAAGTTCTGTTGATATTTTCAGTGTGTAATTATTCTATGATAACAATAACATTTAAATCATAAGGCAATAATTATCAGATATGAAAATCAGAAAATTCAACAATTCTTTTGTCTATTGATTTTTTTGAAGCTAATATTGTAATGTCATGATTATCGTTTGTAAATTGTGTATGTGATTGGATGTCTAAGAACTTGTAGTTTTGATTTGAATGTAATTATATACATATCAAAGGAATTTGTGCCTAAAGATATAGATTGACAATAGTGTTAAGAAGGAAGCAAGATTGAACTATGTTCAACACTTGTACTTTGTTTGATTATGAATACAAGACATGCTTGTGCGTAATTGCCATTTGAATTTACGAAGTTTGTAAGTGTGTAGCAAGCA
Source organism: Picea mariana (assembly GCA_032191745.1). Classification (NCBI taxonomy): domain Eukaryota; kingdom Viridiplantae; phylum Streptophyta; class Pinopsida; order Pinales; family Pinaceae; genus Picea; species Picea mariana. Next base: position 23,640 of record JASDQU010109525.1, on the reverse strand, counting down.
TACTTACGAGGAAATGCATTCCCTCCTTAATCTCAGAAGTAGTGCCCTAGTCAATTTTATTTTTTCATTAGAATTAAGTTTGAATTCATTGCTGGTATAATTTTAAAGTTCGATTCTTGTAGTAAGTGTCACATAATCTAGTAGTATTGTTAATTGGCTGATGTTATAATTTTATTCATGTTGTGTGGTTCAATTAATGCTTGTTAGAATAGGTATTTCATGTTTGATTTTGTGTTAGTTTAATTGGTGATCCTCTGAACAAAGAACTATCAAAGCTATAGTTTGTGCAATTATTGGTCACTAATTCTTCACTGGTCGGGAATTGCTCATGATAGTCATCTTGTCTTCATGCAACAATTTTCAATTTTGTTGTTTATGTTTTTAATTGAAGCTTGTCAGTCTGAGTGACAAAGTGAATCCAATGAGTATCGTTGAATATACAAATCTATATTCAACCTGCAATTCTACCTTAGAATATCCACTTTTAGATGAGAAACTAGTTCTAATCTAGTTTACTTCATAGTTTATTAAGAATGTCGTGGCTTTTAGTTTTGTTCTGCATATATTGTACCTGGTTATTAGTAAGTTTACAAACTTGGATTGATAATTAATGTACTGAATTACTACCATATATTTCGCTTGACATTTTGGCACCATTTCCTAGGAAGTGATAAAGGAACTAATCTCAAAAAGAGTGTGCAATTGTTTTCTTTTAGTTTTTGCAAGACCAAAATTTTAGACTTGGAAGGTGGAAGCAGTAAGACGATAGGTGAAAGCCTATGCAAATACTCTAGTGAGTCTCCACAAGCCCAATTGTTGAGATTTGTTGGGGCCTATACTCATTTGGAATGGTGATCCTCATCGGTATGTGGGTCTGGTTGCCACTAAGGTGAAATTTATCCTTGAAATGAGACTTTCCTTGAATCTCTTCTAAACTAGTATCCAGAAAAAGAAAGAATCAATCTATCCCTATTCTAAAGATATATTATCCTAACTGGGATATAGAAGTATTTCATAATGTCACAGTTAAGAGAAAGAAGAATAACATAACTAAACATGAGATAAGAATACATTACCAAGCTATAAAAATAATTCGTATAGCCTAATAATGGTTAAAGCAAATGCGTGTTAGCATTAACTCAGTAAAGAGACATTGAGAAAAGAAAAAATATGCATGCTCATGCTCAACCTGTAGGATTAACAAAAAATGAACATGAGATAGAGATAAGATGCCAAATTAAGGAAAAAAATCACATAACAAATCAACAATGAAAGGAAATACATATCAATAAACAACTTAGTAAATAGTTACCAAGAATTCGTAAATATGCATACTCACATTCAATGGCTAATTAACAAATTCAAACTAACCATGAAAAATAATTTGTCATGAGTTTAAATGAACATAAGTTTCCAAGACTGACAATAGTGCACAATATACAAACTCATTGTCATAGAATGAAATTTATTAATAAAAATGAGTGTCTTTCATTATTCTCAAATAAGATAACAATATCAAATCTGAATATAATTGAAAGATTTCAAAGAACTCCAAACTCGATAATAATGCACAAGCTTAATTAGTGATTTCTAACTCAGAATACAAAAGGTTTCAAGGAAGAGACTGTGATAGCGCAAGTCCCTCCTTGCCCTTAGATAATTTTTTTGCCATCAATTCTTTTCGTCGTCCAACTCCCTTCTTCAAGTCTGTCCTCGTGCTTCTTTTATAACCATGTGAGTTTGTTTTCCCTCCTTAATATTAGGCCTCAAATCTTCCATTTCAACCTACAATCAAAACCATAAACTATTTTAAATGTCAAAATCCAATTATTAAATTATTAATTGTGAAGACTAAACTTAAATTAATTAAAATGTTATCATAATAATTAAAACTAAATTAATAAAATAAAACTAAAATCTAAAACAAAACTTTTAAAAAAGTTAAGATAAACTAAAAGAATAAACTAAAGTAACTAGAATTTAAAATAAGACTAAAACTAAATTGAAAATTAAAACTAG
>JASDQU010109525.1:10452-21231 GCA_032191745.1 Picea mariana | reverse complement strand
AATAAAAATAAAAGAAAAGATAAAAAGTAAACAAAATTATAGTAATAAAACTAAGGAAAAACCAAACTAAAAAATAAATTAGATTCTAATAAAGCTAAAACTAAATTCTAAAATTAAATTGAAATCCAATAAAGCTAATATAACTGTGATTTTCCACCTGGCAGTAGGGACTTTCATTTCAACTTCTCATAGCGCATTTCAACTTCTCATAACGCCGCACAACACATCTTAAAATTGCATGAGATTTTGCCGCACCCTTAAAATTGTCTTTTCTCACACAACCTTTGGATTGTGTTGACACGTCTTCCTTTACATGGAATCAATCAAATTTTTTCCTAACTGATATACAATTTTATATTTACGTTGAAAGGCGTACACCTATTGATAATGGGTACAATTAATTACTTTTTAATCTAAAATTATAATTTGATCGCTAAAAATTGAAGATGCTGGCATATTTTTAGTCGTCCTTCCAAATCAATGAATGTGATTTACTCTTCATAATTTTCTTGTATTTTTGAATGCATCCGTTAACCTGTTTACTTTTTAACATTTACCTAATCATATTAAGAAATTACTATAGCAGTGTATGATTGCCACGTTTAAATGATTAATCTTTGGGATTACCACGTTTAGATTTGTTGGCTTTCAACATTTACCTAATCATATTAAGAAATTACTATAGCAGTGTATGATTGCCACGTTTAAATGATTAATCTTTGGGATTACCACGTTTAGATTTGTTGGCTTTCTTCCACTGTCCGCTTGTTTCATTTTCTGGCTTTCTTCCACTATCCACGTGTTTCATTTTCTAGCTATAGGCACGTTTCATTTTCTGGCTGTCCACGCATTTCATATTGGATCGCCGAAAATGGAAGACTATAACAATATGGTGGGGGAAGACCATTACTGCGGTCTTGGGACAGATCATCAAGTGTTTAGAGTTCTAACCATTAACATGAAAGAACAAACTTTGACATCACCTTTCAACATTTATCAGCCACAGTTTTGAATGGCTATGCTAGTTATATGACACTTAAAATATCCCTGCACATCAGTAAAAACAAAAGTTAAAAGAAGACCGATCAATTAAAATCAAGCGAGAAGGGCAATAATCTTGGGTATGGCAAGTTTCATGAGAGGGCAATAGTCTTGAAGCTTTATTGTGAGGTTTACATTGGTGATATTATGTTTATTGAATTTTAATAGTAAAGAAAAACATTTATTTTGATGTCCTCATATATTTTTAATGTATCAAGATGCCAAATAAATCATGTATGCAAATCTCTCCTCACACACCTATGAGTGGAAATTAGCATTGACCATTCAAGCGACTAATAAAATTTGCATGATGATGGAGTCTCCAAACATTCATCTTGACTTTATAGCTTCTAATTCATAGGATGTTAAGCATATATTATTTGTTGTCATGCTATTGATGTATCATGTGTAATCATTTGATCCATCAATTGCAAACAATAATCAAATTCGTCTCAAAAAAAGAAGGTTAAAGATTTTTTTTTCCGCAAATAAGAGATTCATAAAAATTGATGTTTCGTTCAAATTGAAAACTCCGTGTCTCCTCTCTATTCCTTAAAGTATATTCACTTAGGACGCAGAGTTAATCGCATGTGATAAAGCTTTAACTATTTTTTATTTATATACAAAAGAATGCAAAACGCATTGATTTTTAATAAAAATTAAAGACTCGTGAAAATATGATACTCCATTGAAATTCAAAATTGTTTGCTTATTTCCACTATTTGATATGTACTCTTCTAAGGTGCTAATCAATTATCTTAAAATTTGATTTTTAGTTAAATTATTTCGATTTACCAAAATGCTCAATTAATTCATTAATACATTGAAGACTGAAGCTTGACAAAGCTGTTGAAACATGATAGTCCAATTTATGCAAATTAAGGTATAATGAACATTCAAGTGATATTGAAAAAGAAGAGAACAAAAGACTAAAAAAAATAAATCACGAAATCCTCATCTCATGAAAGATAAGCCAAATAATCAATAAAAAGCACGCAAAACCAAACACCAAAGAAAGGAAACCATAAAATCATATTTTTCTAATCTAGTAAGACAAATGTTAATGAAAGCGTGTTTTTCAAAATTCAAATGGGGGCCACTTTGTTTTTGTAAAATTTTAAAGGGGTTTGTTGAGGCCTCAACACCATGCTACAAGCAATAAAAGACATCCCCATTTACACTAAACCAATTAGAGAATTATGCATTAAAAATACAGGTAGATGGAAAAAGGACCCCCCAACCATCCAAGTTGTAGCGAAATTGGTGAGCCTCATGTCCACTTAAGTCACTACAGAAAAGTACATGGACCCTGGAAATCCTGTGGTCACAGTTGCTATCAATAAGAATCCCATTGCAAACACCATAATCGACTTAGGTGCAACCATAAATGTATTGACGTTAGAAACGATGGTTCAATTGGGACTTCATAATCTCCTCTGTACACCCACTGTGTTTGAATTGTCTGATCGATCTAAAATTAAGCCAGAGGGTATTTTAGAGTATGTGGTTGTCTCGCTAGACTCGTGGGAGTACCCAATAGATTTCTATGTCATACAACCCGAATCCAATCTAGGTGGGCACCCCTTAATTCTTGGGAGACCATGGTTGGACACAACTAATGCTTTCATTGGTTGTAGGTATGAGAATATGAAAATTACATATGGCATTAAGACCAAACAAATTACCCTATACCCCCTTTCTAGACCATCAACCAAACTTGAATGCACATAATGGCTTGATGAAGACAACAATGATGAAGTTGTTCAACCTGTTTTGACTATTTCACAAGCCACAAGCTTCAAGAAAAATACTAATGAGAATATGATCAATCATCACATTAGTAATCCATATCTCTCGCAGTATTTTGTGGGGTAGTGATGACCTCACATTCAATCCTCCATTGATTTTCTTTTTGACCAAAATTTTCAAGAGAATTGCACTAAAAAGGAACTATCCTCTACCTTTTCATAAGTATTCCCTACACATTCAATTTCTGAATCAAATTACAAGATTGTTGAAAGTTTTCCTAAAAAATATTAAACATAAATTCTTCCTTAGACAATACACATGAAGGAAAATTAATCCAGGTTTTCATAAAATTTTCAGATACCTTTGAATGAGAATATACTAATATGAAAGGAATTCACCCAAACACAAGGATCCATCACATCTATATTTAGAAAGATGCCACTCTTGTTAGACAACCATAGAAAATAATGAATCCAACCTTGAGGGAAATAGTGAAGGACAAAATGAAAAAAATATTGAACGTTTGTTTTATTATCCCATCTCGGATAGCCATTGGGTGTGTTATTGATCATTCCTAAAAAGAATGGGAAATAGTGGGTATGAATAGACTATAGAGATTTAAACATGGATACGCTAAAATATTATGTCCCCCTACTTTTTATTGACCAGGTTCTGGACACACTAGCTGGAAAGAAATACTTTTCTTTTCTGGATGGATTGAGTAGATACAACCAGATCCAGATTGATCCAGAGGACTAGGACAAGGAAAATTTTACATGTCCTTGGGGGACATACACCTACAAGGTACTACCCTTTGGTTTATGCAATGCACCAACCACATTTCAACGAGTGATACTTATTATTTTTTCTGATTTGTTACATGACTGTATGGAGCTATATATGGATGAATTTACTATAATAGGTGATTCTTTTGATGAAGCTTTAATTAATCTTGAAAAGGTTTTGAAAATATGTAGAGAGATGAATCTTGCACTAAGCAATGAGAAATGTTTTATGATAATGACTGGAGGGATTGTATTTGGTCACCATGTGTTTTTTGCAGGAATAAAAGTAGATCCAACCAAGATAGAAGTAATTGTCATAATGTAAGCTCCAACCAATGAGAAGGGAGTCTGAAGCTTCCTAGGTCATGCAGGATATTACCGACGATTTGTAGAAAATTTTAGGAAGATATCCATGGCCCTATTCAAATTGCTTGCAAAAGATACCGAATTATATTGTAATGATGAATGTCAGTATGCCTTTGATATACTCAAGGAAAATATCTCCTTAGCTCTAGTATTGAGATGACCAAATTGGAGCCTCCCATTCCACATCTCAACCGATGCATTAGATTCAACTATAGGAGATATTTTGGGTCAAAAGGAAAATCTCTTAACTTATGTTATTTATTTCATAAGAAATAATATAGCTACAACTTAATTCTATGACACCGTGACTGAAAATGAGTTCCTTGCAATAGTTTATGAAATTAATAAATTCAAGCATTACATCATGGGGTATGAAGTCTTTATTCATACCGACCACTCTTCCATTAAGTACTTGATGAAAAAACCTATTACAAATGGTAGTATCACCAGATGGCTATTGCTACTACGAGAATTCAACATCACCATTGTGCATAGAATGGGTAAGGGAAATCAGGTAGCATACTTCGTCTCTAGGATTGCTAATAAAGGTGAGAATATTATTGTTGATGCCAATTTTCCAGATGAAAATCTATTTTCTATAAATACTAATTCACCATGGTTTGCAGACACATCCAATTATCTTACTACAAGAAAGTTTCTACCTCACTTATGTTGAAATAATGTAATTGCAAAGTGCATTCTTATTATTATTTGATATATTATTCATTGGATCAATCCCCATTGTGGATTGATCATGTCGGCTATTGTAAAAGGACCAAATCCCCTTTTGTGGATTGGTCATAATATAAATGTAATAGGCAAAAGAAGAAGTCGGCCCCAAAATATATCAAAGAGGCCCCGGAATATAATAAAGGTGGTTATAACCACCCAGGAGAAGAAGTCGGCCCTGCCAGTGAAAGGACACTCCCACACGTGCCAGTCTTGTATAAATAAGGAGGCTAGCACCTCACATAGACATGTTTCAGAGCTACAGTTGGAGAAGAGAGAGAGAGAGAGGTGCATCTTTGGGAGAGGAATTTATGTACTTGTTTGAGTTATCTCTTGGCATTGTATTGGCTATCTATATTAAGGAACTTTTGTTGGGTTTTCTACCCCATGAGGGTTTCCTAGGATAAATGATGTGTCTCTTGTGATTGTGTATTTCTCAGTGATTCTATCTTATGCTATTGTTATCTATTGAAATGAAAAGAACTATAATAATGTCTTAAACATTAACATGGTATTAGAGCCAAGCTGAAGAGAGCATATTTCACAAGAGAAAAGTGAAAAATGTCATTGTTGCAGTACATGCAAATTAGGGCTTTTTGTTGGTGAGGTATTTCAGCCCTAAAACCATATAGAAAAGTGCGCCCTTCCCCAAGGATCATTTTGGCACATTTAACACAACTTTTTAGTGGCTAGATCTCTCGGAAAGTGAAACCCTAGTTTCACAAAGTACCAGAAGTACAAGAAAACCAGAGTACCAGAAGTACAAGAAGTACCAAAGTACCAGAGGTACTAGAAAACTAGAAGCACCAATCTAGAAATCTGCAGATCAAGGTTGGAGGGGTAAAAGTTGGAATTTCTCAGATCCAAACACACCAGGCTACTCGCCTCAGCCAAGCACACCTCCTGGTATGTTCAGAATTTGATTTTGAACATTTTCATTTTTGGAAATTTTCCCATCTTCAAGTAAAAGATGTCTGCAAGCGTTAAGCTTGTTGACAAGATAGAAGGTGTGGAAAACTTCCCTTCTTGGAAGTATAGGATTGGTTTCATTCTTGAAGAGAATGACCTAGCAATATTCATCAAATAATAAGTGTCGGAGCCCATCGATGCTGTAGAAAAAGCAAAGCACCAAAAGGACACAATCAGGGCCAAAAGAATCATTGCAGATTCAATCAAAGACCACCTGATTCCCTATGTGTCATCAAATAAGACTCCAAAAGAAAAGTTTGATGCCCTAGACAGACTATATGAAGGAAATAACATAAATCAGAATATGAATCTTAGAACTCAGCTCAAGAATACAAGAACGTAGAAAGGAGAATCAATCCTAGAATACTTCTCCATGATATCCCAATTCAAAGAACAACTAGAAGAAATTGAAGATACTATAGACGAAGACGAACTTATAATGACAGCCCTAAATGGTCTCACAAGACCTTGGGATGCATTCATCCAAATGATTTGTGCCAGAGTAGAGAAACTGAAGTTTGACAGTCTATGGGAAGAATGCATCCAAGAAGAAACAAGAGTAGCTAACCGATAGGCTTTACTAGCAAGAGATGAAGATCAAGCCCTAGATACTCACACTAAAGGAGGAAGAAAGAAGTCTTACTTCTAGAAAGAGACTTACAAAGAGTCTCAACCCCAAAACAAATTCATTCATAAATAATATCATCTAAGGAGATTCCATAAGAAAGAACAACGAAAGGAAAGAGATTACTCATCTATACAATGCTACCATTATGACAAGATGGGACACATTGCGAAATTTTGTCCAACTAGATGAGAAGAATACAAGAGGAAACAAAAGAGGCTCCATGCCCATGCAGTTGAAGATGAAGAGCCACCTGCAAATATGTTAAGAGAACAAATTAAAGAACATGTCTTAATCTCGGCCCTCTCAAGATTGGTAACACCTGGAGAGGACACTTGGCTCATTGATAGTGGTGCCTGCAAGCACATGACAGAACAAAGAGATATTCTCTCTTACATTTCAGAAAAGAATTTTTCTCAGAAAGAGAGACTTGGCTATGATTATCCATATCCCATTAAGGGAGTGGGAGAATCAAACTACAAGCTTAATTCAGGAAATGCGATGAAGATGAAAGACGTACTATATGTACCAGATTTGACAAAGAACCTACTCTCCATATCAGCTTTAGAGAAGAAAAGATTCAGAGTTTCCTTTATAGATGGAGAAGTTCTTATGTGGGCTAAAGGAGAAACCTTAAAAGAAGAAATCATCATTGGAAAAGAAGAAGGTGGATTGTATAAGCTAAAGGGTCACTCAGAAGATGCCATGACCCACGCCATTGAGAATCCATGTGAACTTTTGCATAGAAGACTAGCTCACATTAACTACAAGGTGCTACCATACATATGCAAAGTTGTCACAGGTTTACCAGAATTCAAGGTTGACCATGAAGGCGTATGCAATGGATGTGCACAAGGGAAGAACATGAAGAACCCTTTTCCAAAGAGAGACAACAAAGAAGAAGGAGTACTAGAACTCATTCATTCAGATGTGTGTGGCCTAATGCCACCATCTTCCATTAGTAGGTATGTATATTATGTATCATTTATTGATGATTATTCTCGTAATACTTGGTTGTATCTCTTGAAATCTAAAGATGAAGTATTCAGCAAATTCAGGGAATTCAAAGCCTTGATAGAGAATCTTTCTGAAAGAAATATCAAGATACTTAGGTCAGATAATGGAGGAGAATACACCTCAAAAGAGTTTGTGAACTTCTGTAAATATGTTGGGATCAAGAGGGACCTTAATACTCCCTATAATCCTCAACAAAATGGTGTGGCTAAAAGAAAGAATAGAACAATAATGGAAGCTGTGAAGACCATGATCCATGATCAAGATCTTCCTATGTGCTTATGGGAAGAAGCAGCAATGACAGTCTTATATGTGTAAAACTGATTGTCCCATAGTTCACTTGGGTTCAAGACCCTGGAAGAGATGTTCACTGGAAAGAATCCAGAGGTAAGTCATCTCAAAATATTTGGCTGCGCAGTATTTATACATATACCGAAAGAGAAAAGAAACAAGCTACAACCCTCAGGAAAGAAGGGAATATTTGTGGGATATTGTGAGGTCTCCAAGACCTTCAGGATCTATATACCAGGTCATTGCCACATTGAGAACAATAGGGATGTGACCTTTGATGAAGATGCAGTGCTCAAGAAATTGATAAAATTCCAGTTTGAAGAGGTATATGAAGAGGAACCCGTAATCCCCAGAGTTGCAAAACTAGTGAGGGAGGTTCCCAGAGCTGCTAAACCAATGAGGGAAGTCGTAACTTCCCCTGATGAGTAAATTCTAGAAGATCATGACGTAGTAGAGTTTAAAGAACCTCCTCATATGACGATCCTCCATAAAAGAAAGCTAGCTTGGGCTAGAGATCTTATTCAAGATGGATAGAAGTATGGTGTTCCCGAAGGAACTATGAGACATGTGAAGAGACCTAAGCCATTCTCCAGTTATATGGCTTTGATGCGTGATCTCCTAGAAAAGGAGCCTACCTGCTTTGAAGAAGACATTTAGAATAAAGAATGGGCAGATGCCATGACAGAAGAATACCAATTCATAATAAAGAACGATGTATGGGAAATAGTTCCTAGACTGAATAGCAAGGATGTGGTATTGTCCAGATGGATCTTCAAAATAAAACATGTTGCTAATGGAAGTATTAAGAAGTATAAAGAAATATTTGTATCTTGTGGATTTTCTCAAAAAGAAGGCATTGACTATGAAGAGACATTCTCTCTTGTAGCCAGATACACTTGGATTAGAACCATCATAGCCCTTGAAACTAAGATGAAGTGGAAGTTTCACCAGATGGACGTAAAGACAACTTTCCTAAATGGTGTTATCAAAGAGGAAGTGTATATAGAGCAACCTCAAGGATTTGAAGTTGAATACAAGAAGTCTCATGTTTGCAAGTTGAAGAAAGCTTTGTACGGATTGAAGAAATCTCCTAGAGCTTGGTATGGCCAGATAGATAGCTTTCTGATGAGCTTGGGCTTTACCAAGAGTAAAGAAAATTCTAACCTCTACTTCAAGGTTATGAAAGATGAGCCAGTAATCCTATTACTAGTTGTAGATGACTTATTCTTAACTAGAGAAGAAAAGCTCATCACTAAATGTAAGAAGAGACTCGCTTCAGAATTTGAGATGAAATAGCTTGGCCTAATGCACTATTTCTTAGGTCTTGAGGTATGGTAGATTCTAGAGAGGATCTTCCTTAACCAAGGGAAGTATGCAGTGAAAATATTGAAGATATTTGACATGTTAGAGTGCAAGCCCATGAATACACCCATGGAAATGATGTTGAAGCTGCTTGTCAATACTTCATTAGAATTGATTGATGCCACATTGTATAGACAGATTATTAGATCATTGATGTACCTGACAAACACCAGACCAGATATTTTTTTTGCTGTGAACACCTTGAGTCAGTTTCTGGTAGAACCCAGACATGTTCACCTTGTGGCTACAAAACATGTGATGAGGTACCTTAGGGGTACATTAGATTGTGGTATCAATTATGATGTAGATCATGATTTCACATTGAGTGGGTACACTGATTCAGATTGGGCAAGAAGTGTTTCTGATAGGAAAATCACTTCAGGATGCTGTTTTAGTTTGGGATCAACCATGATCTGATGGTAGAGTAGGAAGAAAACCATCATTTTTCTCAACACAGTGGAAGAAGAATACATTGTTGCATGTTCTACTAGCTGCGAAGCTATATGGCTTCGAAAGTTGCTGACCCACCTATTTGACCTAGAGATGGAAGCAACCATGATCATATGTGAAAACCAGAGTTGCATAAAGATGACAGAGAATCCTGTATTCCATGATAGGTCGAAGAACATAGAGATTCATTATCATTACATCTGTGACATGGTGCAGAGATGAGCCTTAAAGATCCAGTACGTTAGCATGGATGAACAAGTTGCTGATGTGTTGACCAAGCCTCTATCTTGTGTAAATTTTGATCACTTTAGAGATAATATTGGTATAGTATGAAAGGACCTTCCTCGAAAGGGGGAGTAGTTGTTGTGATGAGACATCTCTTTCTTCCAGCTTCATTGTAGTGATGTAAAGAAAGACGATGTGATGAGACTAGTACCATGATTCCAACTTGACAGTTGTGATGTAAAGCCAGTCTAGTATCTTTCTTCCAACCTGATGGTTGTGACGTAAATCAAGACGATGTGATGAGACTAGTATTGTGCTTTCGGCTTGATATCTATGACGTAAATCCACTCTAGTATCTTTCTTCCATATTGAGTGTTGTGATGTAAAGAAAGACGATGAGATGAGACTAGTACTATGCTTCCAACTTGATAGCTGTGACATAAAGTCAGTCTAGTATATTTCTTCCATCTTGAGTGTTGTGATGTAAATCAAGACAATGAGATGAGACTAGTACTATGCTTCCAACTTGATAAATATGATGTAAATCCAGTCTAATATCTTGCTTCCATCTTGAGTGTTGTGACGTAAAGAAAGACGATGAGATGAGACTAGTACTGTGCTTCCATCTTTATAGTTGTGACGTAAAGTCAGTCTAGTATCTTGCTTCCAACTTGAGTGCTGTGACATAAAGCAAGACGTTGAGATGAGACTAGTACTGTGCTTCCAGCTTGATAGTTGTGATGTAAATTCAATCTAGTATATTGCTTCCAGCTTGAGTGATGTGGCGTAAATCAAGATGATGAGATGAGACTAATACTGTGCTTCCAACTTAATGACTGTGACATAAAGCCAGTCTAATATCTTTCTTCCATCTTGAGTGTTGTGACGTAAAGAAAGATGATGAGATGAGACTAGTACTGTGATTCCATCTTGATAGTTGTGACATAAAGACAGTCTAGTATCTTGCTTCCAGCTTGAGTGTTGTGATGTAAAGAAAGACGTTGAGATGAGACTAGTATTGTGCTTCCATCTTAAGAAGCTGTGATGTAAATCCAGTCTAGTATCTTTATTCTAGCTTGATTGTTGTGACGTAAAGTAAGATGAGTACTGAGCTTATACCCTTACAGTTGTGACGTAAATCCATTTATGTATTATGATGAGCCAACCTCCTGC
>JASDQU010109524.1:54412-67739 GCA_032191745.1 Picea mariana | reverse complement strand
AGGCAGTGCAAATATCAAGTGGTACCCAAAAAAGTAAAATATTGACATAGGATATTTAGGGCGTGTTGAGTGCTCAACAAATGGTGACTTACTAGGTGAAAGAAAAATCTATTAGGCTCAACTGATGAAAAATATGGTTAGGAGCTTAACTGGTTTTTTTATCAGAGCCTCTTTTACCCTTTCATTTGAAATTCCCCCGGTTGATGCATTCGGGCCTGCCTGTGGGATTTTCAACCTTTATTCAACCTTCTTTTCCTATAACCCTAACTCACACCCCCTTTGACAGGAGTCTAGTAAAGAATTCACTGGCACTAGGCCTTTTAGTTACTCTTATTCACTTTCTATGGTGTTGCTCCACTGCCAACAAGCGTTTATAGCCCCATCGGAGTCACCCCGATGTCACAGACCTTGCCCCGCTTCCAGTGAGCATGCATATCCCTGACGAAGATATCTGCATACCCTCTCCTACTATGCACTCATTTGATATAGTTTATTTTTATTTTGGCAGAATGCCCTGAGAGAGTGGGAGAGGATGACGTCTGTTATTTGCAAAAAATGAGATGGTTAAGGTGAAATTTTGCTAGATATGTCTTTTAGGTACATGTAGTCCTTTCCAGCTTACCGTCTTTCCCTTAAAGTTTCACCAGACCACCAGGCAAACACTTCTGTATTTATCCAAAGTTGTTCATCTACACAGGTTATATAGAGAACCCCTTGAAACAACCGCAGGTTCCCCAACATTTCTTGTGTTGTATGTGAGCGACGAGTTAGGAGAAGAGTTCACCATATCGCATGATTTGAGGTCAACCATTGTCTTGCTAAACAAAATCTTCAAAAGCACAAAATTACAATAGCAAAATATAAAACAAAAAAAATGCATTTCGCAATCGACGTGTCTAAAATAAACATCGTGAAAACATAAACACATAAAATCTTTTTTTTTTTTTAATGGAAATATTGTTTTAGGGCTTGGCCATTCACTAGGAGGGTGTTAGGTTCCCCCCTTATATTTTGCAGTCGATACGTGTCTAAGCCAATCTTCTCGGCCACCTGGAAAGGTCCAAACCATAGATTCTGAAACGTAGAATGTTTTCCTTTAGGCTCATTTGCTTTGTCCAACTTTAGGATTAAGTCCCCTACCTCAATTTTTTTCTCTTTAGCCTTATGCTTATTAAACCACTTTTTAACTATCTGTTGGTGAGCTATCAACTTTGATTTAGCTTTCTTTCTTTCTTCTTCTAGCATGAGCAGGGTGTCAATTCTTTGTTGTATGATTGATGAGGGCTGCCCTCTAGAATCCTGAGCAAGTTGAATAGATGGAAGATAAATCCCGTTCGGAAAAATGGATTCCTGTCCATATACCATAAAGTATGGGGAATTTCCTATAGCTTCCTTGGGTGTGAATCTATCGGCCCACAAAGCATTATGAAGTGAATTATGCTAATTCCTCTGGTTGTCTGTAACTGTTTTCTTTAATATTCTCAATAGGTTCTTATTAGTTGATTCTGCCACTCTATTTCCATGTGGATAATAGTTTGCAGAGTATCTAATTATGATTCCTTCGTCCAGAGAAATTTTTTTTAATAAGGTGGAAAAAAATTAAGATGCATTATAAAAAACAAGGACAGAAGGCACACCGAACCTTGTGATCAACTTTTGTTCTATGAATTAGATCACCACCTTATCATTTATGTGATTCAAAGGGATGGCATGTGCCCATTTCATGAAATAATTTGTGGCAATCAGTATATACCTACGTTGTTTTGACGAACTTGGTGTAATTTCTCCTATGATATCTAACCCCCATTTCTCAAATGGCCTAGAAATGACCATCGATTGAAGTGGGAAAACTTCTCTCTTCTCCCTCCCCACACTTGCTTGACAAGTCTTACATTTTCTAGCGGATGTGTGAGCGTCTCTGAATAGAGTAGGCTAATAATAGCCAGCTCTGAATATTTTATGAGCAGTGGTGTTTCCTGCGAAATTTCCACTAGCAGGACCATCATGGAGCTCTTTCATAACTTTGTCTTCATCTTCTCATTCGAGACATCTTAAAAGTACCCCATAATAATTAACATGGAAGAGCACCAAATTTATGAGGCAATATTGTGCGGATTTTAACTTGAGAGCTCTCCTTTCCCTAGGGTTTAGGTTTTCTAGGCAAGTCCCATGATGCAAGAGATAAGTCAGTTTCTCATACCAAGACTCTTTTCCCGGGGAGACGTATGAAGCTTCACCATACCATAATGTCAATTCAGTCTCCCATCCGGGGACATCATTTACTTGGTCCTGAGCTTCGACTGCCAGTTTGCATAACCCTTGTCCTTTAACTAGTTTAGCAGGTTGTATATCTAGATCAAATTCTTGGACTACTGCCATCCACATTCCTTTTCTTTCCCCCATCTCCTGTTGAGTAAAAAGGGATCGGACTGCAGGGTGAGGCACAATGAATTTGGTATGGTTCTTGAGAATGTAAGATCTGAAATGTTTTACTGCCTTGTATACCGCATAAGCATTCTTGTCTATAGAAAGATAATTTTGTTTGACACCTTGAATATTAGTGGTCATGAATGAAATTGGGGCCTCATTGTTGTCATCATCATTTTGAGTTAATACTGCGGCCAACGATTGGTCGGAGACGAAAGTATAGAGGAATAAATCTTTGTTGAAATCGATGCTTCACAACACTGGGATTGAGATATTGTAGTCTTAATATTGCTGAAATCCTTCTTTCGTTCATCATCTCACTTAAACTCAACATCTTTACAAATCATTTTTTTAAAGGTTTGATACTTTCCACAAAATCGGGGGTGAATTTCCTCACAAAATTGATTTTCCCGAAGAACGATTGTATAGCCTTCTTGTTGTGAGGTAATGGAAGTTGAGCTATAGTCTTACTCCTTTCTGGATCTATGCGAATGCCTGCTTGAGATATAATGTGGCCTAATAGATTACCTTCCTCGACACTGAAAATAGTTTTCTTAGGGTTTAAGGATATATCGTATTTCCTACACCTTTCAAAAATCTGGGTTAAATGTTGGATGTGATATTCTCTATTATTTGAATACACAGTCACGTCATCCAAATAGACTACTACACACTTGTAGATTAGTCCCCGAAATTCTATGTCCATGGCCATTTGGAAGGTCACTCCTGCATTGATTAACCCAAAGGGCATGTGTTTGTAAGCGAAGGTTCCCCACTTGGTTAAGAAGGTAGTTTTCAAGCGGTCTTCTTCTGAAACTAGAACCTGGTTATAACCTAAGAAACCATCCAACAAGGAGAAAATATCAGAGCTAGACACAGTCTGCAAGAGTTTCTCCATTGGTGGGACTAGGTAGTTGTTCTTTTCTGAAGATCTGTTGAGGTTTCTGAAATCTACGCATAGGCGGATCTCCCCAGACTTTTTTCTTACAGGAACCAAATTTACTACCCATGTAGAGTGTCTAACCTGGAAGATGATTTTGGCATCTAATAATTTCTTTATCTCCTGACACATGAGAAGCTCCAGGGATGGGTGGTACTTCCAGAGCTTCTGTTGCAAGGGTTTTGCTTCAGGTTTTAAAGGGATAGTGTGTTGAATGATACATGTATCATAGGTTTTTAGATCTAGGTAGGACCATGCAAAAACATCTTGATATTGTCTGAAAAGTTTGAGATAGGCCTTCCTTTCCTCTTTAGATATTGTCTTACCGATATTTATATTCTTGGGGTTTTCTAGGGTTCCGAGATTTATAGTTTCATGCATGGGACAAGAACTACCGGCTTCGCATTTTTTGACCCCTTAAATCTTTCCCTTAGGTCAAAAAGGTTTTCTAAATTGGCTATTCCCTTTGGTATTGTGTGAGACTTCAATTTTTCAGTCGGTTGATTTATAAGATGGTCGATTTCTGTTAATTTCTCTTGGAATACTTCATCGTCAATAGCCAAGTCTCTAAAATATTCTCAATTGGTCAAAAAGTTGATAATATTCTCATCTCCTTCAAAGACCTTCCAATTAGAAATATTGTTGGGCACCGATGGTTTGTAGAGCAATTCAACAGTGAACCAGAAGGCTTCATAGTATTCTAGAGGTGATAGCCTTGAGGCAGCAGTGGCTAGAGAATCAACAAGAATGTTCTTTGTTCTGGGGATCACTGTAATGTTGAAGGCTTCAAAATTCTCTATTAGCCTGTGTACTTCATGTTGGTAATTCTTCAGGTGTGGAGAGTTGCAATGTATAGTATTCCTTACTTGTCTGAAGATGATTTCAGAATCTCTGAAAACCTTCAATTCTTTGACATTTAAGTCCATGGATTTCTTTAGCCCTTGTACCAGAGCTTCATACTCGACGATGTTATTTGTGCATTCAAATTCTAGTCTACAGGACATGAAATGTCGTTTACCTTTTGGATCAATGAGGATGCACCCTGCCCCTGAGCCTTCTTGCGGTTTAGAACCATCAAACTATAAGGTCCAAACTTGTGGGAAAAACCTATCTGCTTCCTCTTTCTTGTCACTTTCCCCCTCTCATGTTGTTTGTTTTGTGGTTTCTAATGTAGGTTCTTGAATGAAGAGGGTTTCCTCCGCCGTCATCGACAATTTCTCTTGAAAAATCATTTCATAGTTTTGGGTAAGAGGGACATCAAATGAGAGGCGGGAGAAGTTCCCGAAATCAGAGTCACAGTTATAATTGCCTATCATGGGGAATTTTGTCGATGAGGGTTCATTGAGGGTTTCTAAGTCAGTGACAATGTGTTTTATATATCTTTCCCTATCGATCCTGATCATATTTGGGTGTCCCTTTAATGGAAACCAAAGGCGAGCCCGGTCTGTACTAAAGTATCCATTTAACTTCTCAGACCAGTCTCGACTTAATAACAATCCATAAGCTTCTGGGATATCTACTACGATGATGTCAATTACTTGCACAAATTTAGGGTGTGTCGCTATTCTGGTCATTACATATTTGAGCTCTCCCACAACCTTCACTTCGGTTCTGTCTGTAATGTTCCCAAGCCATTATGCCAGGAACATCACAATTTTGGGTGTCTTTAAAACTTTTTCTGGTTGTGGTATTTCGTCAAACACTTGGCTGATCTACTTGTTTACATGTGTTACTTGCAGAATGGCCTCTTGATTTCAGCCTTAGGATTTTACTGATGATTTTATAGGTGGGTTGCAGCAATAAACAAGAAGATACAATCATGGAACGTACCTCAACCATATGCAAGATCAATAAGAAGATAGACAAGCCAAAACACTGTAGATATGATTTTATTCATAATAATAGAAGAACTTGCTACAATGAAGATGTTGATATGGAATGCTCAACAGATGGCTAAGAAGATAGACAATAGAAGTTGGAGATGCTACAAAATTCCCCAATAGAATATGCCACAGGCCTCCAAGGCCAAATATCCAATGAAGATCAATACAAGACGAGTTGGGTCATATGAAGTGCCAAAGGCCCCAACTGAATGATGCCACGCCCTGCTGGAATGTTGAAACTCCTCAACAATTCGGCCCTACTACAAAATGTGTCCAATCACCTCAAGAAATATGCCAAACAATAGATCGGGTGATGGCAAGAACAACCCAGGTTCCCGAATCTCCAAGATCTCTCTCAAACCCTATGGATCTGAACCTCCTCCAAGATATGGTGTGCCCCCCCTGGATACCTGAAACCCTAGATAAATCGACCTCACTCCTAGATGCCTCCAAATGCTCCAAAAAATTGCTAGAATGATAGATCGGGGCTTGGTCACCTCCCTAGTGAAGTCCCAAGCGAAATGGTGAAGATTTGAGCTAGCAAATGACTGAAACCACTTTCTGAAGTTTGCCCCTCTCTTCCAATTAATCCCATGCATGTAATAAATCAAATGGCACCTGAAACTCCTCCTGAATGGACTAGATATGATGTCCAAGGCCTTTCAATGAAAACCCATGTGATAGAATCTCCAAAAGCCCTGCCAATCACCTACAATGAATCTCTCTCCAAGAATGGTGTGCCCCCCTTGCTGGAAACCCCCAATGGTGCACCCTCCTTCTCTTCCTGTGCCTATGGCTGGTGTAGAACCCTCCTGCACTGATGTAGAACCAAGCTAGAATGGTGTGGGAGAGTATTGCATCTTTGAGACCAAGCTTGGGACAATCTAGGTGGAATCTTTCACCACCGAATCATCCTCTAGGGTTTGTTAAGTCAAAACCCTGAAAACCCCCAATGTTGGGCTCACTAGCTAAAAGCCAAATATCAAAAGATGATCATACATGAATGAATGAGTAGAGGCCCTTGCCTTTCCTTTATAATTTTTTTCTCACCTTGTCCCTCCAAAGTTATTTTCATTTTATTAATATTTAATTAATTAATTAAATCACTTAAATTAATTAATTAACCTTTTTTCCTATGAAAAACACCTTATCTCTCCTTGTGGCTTCCCTGGCCATTGAAAGTCACTTCTCAATATCCCATCCTGTAGTGTTACTCTTTCTGATTCCAATGAGCTATTACACTAAGAGGTTCCTCCAAGTAATGTGCCCAAAATGACCTCTTCAGTGAATTTAATTAACTTATAGCCCAAAATAGTCAAAATCATGGAAATTGTCAGAATGCAATGGAACCAAAGCCAACCTGTGTGGAATGGCTCATAATGATGAAATATGATGAGAAATGCAAGATGGACCCCATAATTCCTCTCAATAACTCCTGTACTCGCTACGACATCCATTTGGCTACTCTGGTCATCATAAACCTCTGCACTGTGATGATGTCCCAAAGTGGGGACATTATAGTCCTCCCTGCTAGAAAATTGCTTGTCCTCAAGAAATAACCAAATACCCTCAAATAAAATGCTAGGATCCCATGTCCACCTGTGGGATACACAGTAGAATCCATCCCAAGATGAACACTCATACACTCCGCCCCCTGGGTCCCATATCAAGTCATGAACTACTGGCCCCTAGGAAGCGTAACCCTAAAATATACCAACTCTGGGAGTCTCCTGCATATGACACATGGCCTCATCTCGAAATGAATCGATCCTCCAAGTCTCTACAAATATCCATACGGCCTCCATCAACTACACATGTTGATGCTATAATGAGGTGTTGCAAGACCTCCATGAGACACCTACAAGTGATGCACTCCTCTCAACACTGAAGCTCAAGGGAAAGTTAGAACAACTCCCCCCTACAAAGATGCACTCGCCTCTGTTAGTCAGTGAAATGCCCAACCCTGTAATCCCTGGGTCCCATGCTAACCACTGTTGAAGATCACCCTATTGGCCCTGTACTACTCTGACCATGACTGTCTTCCCCCTGCATACATCTTGAATCCTCCTCTCCTGGGTCCTCCAGCTGAAATACCTGTGACCATTCGACCTGCTGTCCAGAAACTGTATCAATAAAGACACCTCTTTAGAAGAAGTACTTGTCCAAACATCTCCATGCCCTATCATGGATCAAGAGGGATAAAAGGTCTTGCCCCATAGGACAAGTACCTGCAGGCCCACTCCAAAACAACCTAAGGTGGAGTGTGTGGGTCTCTAGCACAACCTGGGTCAACATGAACATCCTGCTAACAAAATGGACTCTCAGATCCCATGGAAAACTTGGAAGTTTATCACTTCCAGTCTCCGCTAGCTGCTCCTGTGTCAGACTGATCACTGTCAGAAGTCCCCCATGCTCATCCTCATGAGCATCTGTATATGTGTTAGCCTCTAATATGTCTGCTATCATCTATCCTATGATGCTTGTCATCACACAAAATGCCTCCACTGTCTGCCCATCACGCCCCACCTCTGTCCTCCTATATGCCGTAAATGCACTCATGTTAGGTGGTTTCAGTCTAACCACTCTCCATGTCTCATCTCCCATGCAACTGCTGATACTGTGAAGGTGATATCTCATAACTATGTGCTACTGCAAAGGAAGGGCATTTACATGCTACTCGAAGTGTGTCTCCTCCCTGCACATCAATACACCCCTATGGATCTCACTGTAAACCTTTGCATGTCTCGGTGAGTCATCAATCACCATTGTATTCTCCTGCATACTCAAGTAGTCCCCTGCATACCCCTACAACATCATGGATCCTGGGTGTACTACTAGATCAACCCCTACAAGAAGGTCAATCCCTCTCAGGACACCAATGGAAGTATCATCAAAACTGCTCCTGGCTCTAGAGCCCCCATGTGTAGGTGAGTGCCTGATTGTCTCAAAGATCCTCTCATGTACCCTTGAACCGTAACTCTCCATACTCATCAGTGATCCTGTGCACACCTCAGGCTCCTCCATCAATTGATGCTCCTCTACCAGACCACCAACATCCTCCAGTGATGTGACTGAATGATGTATCTAGGTGTCCACCAAGATAGGTGAAGTGGATCTCTGATGAATCTCCTTAAGGATTTCCTCTGATTTGGACTTTGATTCTTGAAGGGATGTCTTTGTGCCTCTCAAGAATCCTCAAGTGCTCTCCAACTCCTAAGTGAGTCAGTCCATCTCCAACTCCTGCTCCCTCGAGGCTCGGTGATACATCTCGCCAATCCCTAGTAGGTAATCCCTGTCTGTCAACAACTGCTAGAAGTCGGACCTCATCACAAAAATTCTCTCTAAGAGAGTATGAAAGTCATTTATGGAAAATGCCTCATCTGAACTATCATGTGTCATTGATGCCCTCCATCAACAATTGACCATCAATGCATGCATGTCATCAATGCGCCTGGTGGCTGCCATGATCATATTCTCACTAAGTCTCAACTGTCCTGTCAAGTAGTGTGACTCCTGATCATAGTCATGATGAGGTGCCACCTCACGTATCTCATTGCTAGTGTCAGTCCGGCTAGTGTCAACTCTGGAATCCTAAACAACACTCTCTGCAAAAGATGAAACAATGAACTCATCCCTGTCTATGGTGCTACTAGGTCAACCCATATGTGATTGCACATCATCCTCAACTACTAGCTCCCTTTGAATCATACTATATTCGGTGTGAGCAACTGTATCCTCCTGTGCACTCATCCTGCTACTATCATCTGTGCCTGGATCCCATATAGATGTGTCCAGACACATGCTATGGTCATCCTGACTGATAAAGAGTGAATCCTCATCAGTGCAAGCTGATCCTGGAAGTAAGTGCCCCATCAACTTGTTAGTCTCCCCAATCTGCTCAACTAATGGAATCTCCAAAATTTGTGACTTCATCTCCTCATGTTGCTTTATATGTGTAAGGTCAACTGTCCATACGTTCTGGACCTCCTCATGTATCTGTGGATCTACATGTTCATGGTGTGCATCCCTCACACAAGTCTGCTTAATCATATCTGAAATGCCACTGATCTCCTCATGTGACGTGGCTATCAGAGGTGTCTGGAAGGATAACATATGTGTCACGACCATCAACTCTAGGTGCTAACACATGTGAATCCTCACTAGTGTCACCACTCTGCTGAGCTGTAAGGTCATCAATGGTATGTGATATGTCTGCCGAGACACTGGTGTTATCGTCCTATCCATCCGACTAGCTATCCACTATACAGGGGTCACTATCCTCCTCAAGCATACCAGAATCATCATCCTCTGTGCAAGAGTCATTAACACTTGTCCCTGTGCCAGAGTCACTCTCATCATCGAACTRCTCTAGATAAGCCTCAATTGATCYATCCTCACATGCCTCATCATCACTGTCATAGTGCACCTCAATAATATGCTTCTTACCCTTACTCCTACACCTATGATCTGGTTCCCAAGGCACCTTGCAACTGTAGCAAAGCTGCATGCTCCTACTAGGTGTGGGGTTTCTAATGGGTGTGGGGGTCCTCCGAAAGGCTGCTCTAACCATTCCAATTTCCTCCGTTACCTTGACCCAACCTGCAATCTTATTTTTGTTCCAACTAGAATTTTTATAGGATAAGAACCATTGGAATGTTAATAGACCCCTGAAATTATTGATGGTTTCATATTCCTTCGCACACTCCTCAATCCTATTAACAATATCCATATTCACTCTAAATATGCTAATCCCCACTGGCTGGCTGGAATATAAGCTCTGATACCACTGTAATGTTCCCAAGCCATTATGCTAGGAACATCACGGTTTTGGGTGTCTTTAAAACTTTTTTTGGTTGTGGTATTTCGTCAAACACTTGGCTGATCTACTTGTTTACATGTGTTACTTGCAGAATGGCCTCTTGATTTCAGCCTTAGTATTTTACTGATGATTTTATAGGTGCGTTGCAGAAATAAACAAGAAGATACAATCATGGAACATACCTCAACCATATGCAATATCAATAAGAATATAGACAAGCCAAAACACTGCAGATATGATTTTATTCATAATAATAGAAGAACCTGCTACAATGAAGATGTTGATCTGGAATGCTCAACAAATGGCTAAGAAGATAGACAATAGAAGTTGGAGTTGCTACAACATGCCCCAATAGAAGATGCCACAGACCTCCAAGGCCAAATATCCAATGAATATCAATACAAGATGAGCTGGGTCGTATGAAGTGCCAAAGGCCCCAACTAAATGATGCCATGCCCTGTTGGAATGCTGAAACTCCTCAACACTTCGGCCCTTCTACCAAATGTGTCCAATCACCTCAAGAAATATGCCAAACAATCGATCGAGTGATGGCAAGAATAACCCAGGTGCCTGAATCTCCAATATCTCTCTCAAACCCTATGGATTTGAACCTCCTCCAAGATATGGTGCGCCCCCCTAGATGTTTGAAACCTTAGATAAATCGGCCTCACTCCTAGATGCCTCCAAATTCTCCACAAAACCACTAGAATGATATATCGGGGCTTGGTTACCTCCCTGGTGAAGTCCCAAGCAAAATGGTGAAGATCTGAGCTAGCAAATGACTGAAACCACTTTCTGAAGTTTGCCCCTCTCTTCCAATTTGTCCCATGCATCTAATAAATCAAATGGAACTTGAAACTCCTCCCGAATGGACTATATCTGATGTCTAAGGCCCTACAATGAAAACCCAGGTGATAGAATCTCCAAAAGCCCTGCCAATCACCTGCAATGAATCTCTCTCCAAGAATGGTGCACCCCCCTTGCTGGAAACCCCCAATGGTGCACCCTCCTTCTCTTCTTGTACCTGTGGATGGTGTAGAACCCTCCTGCACTGATGTAGAACTGAGCTAGAATGGTGTGGGAGAGTATTGCATCTCCGAAACCAAGCTTGGGACAATCTAGGTGGAATCTTTCACTACCGAATCGTCCTCTAGGGTTTGTTAAGTGAAAACCCTCAAAACCCCCAATGTTGGGCTCACCAGCTAAAAGCCAGATATCAAAAGATGATCATACATGAATGAATGAGTAGAGACCCTTGCCTTTCCTTTATATATTTTTTCTCACGTTGTCCCTCCAAAGTGACTTTCATTTTATTAATATTTAATTAATTAATTAAATCACTTAAATTAATTAATTAACCTTTTTACCTCTGAAAAACACCTTATCTCTCCTTGTGGCTTCCCTGGCCACTGAAAATCACTTATCATTATCCTATCCTGTAGTGTTTCTCCTCCCGATTCCAATGAGCTATTACACTGAGAGGTTCCTCCAAGTAATGTGCCCAAAATGACCTCTTCAGTGAATTTAATTAACTTATAGCCCAAAATAGTCAAAATCATGGAAATTGGCAGAATGCAACGGAACCAAAGCCAACCTATGCGGAATGACTCATAATGATGAAATATGATGAGCAATGCAAGATGAACCCCATAATTCTTCTCAATAACCCCTGTACTCGCTACGACATCCATTTGGATACTCTGGTCATCATAAACCTCTGCACTGTGATGATGTCCCAAAGTGGGGACATTACACTATCTAATTGTATAACATGTTTATCACTTTTGAGAGAGATTGCATTTAATTTTTTGCAAATAGACAATGGAATGACATTAGAGGATTCACTCAAGTCAACCAAACAATTATGGAGGTTTATGTTGAAGACTTCAAACATCAAAAGGAACGGTGGGACAAAAGGTTTTCCCTTCTTTTCCTCAGAGCAAACGTTCACAATTGGTTTATTTATTAGATTTGTGGGAGTTAGATTTCCTCCTTGGTCAATGCTTGTCATGGGATTTTCTACTGATTGCAATGCATGTAACAAAAGGTCCTTTTGCTAAGGGATTCTACACATGTCCATGAACGATATGTTTGCCTTCAATTTATTCAAATCTTCTACTATGTTGTAGTCTAACTTGGGATATTCTCGTGTATGGATGTTTATAGGGTTTCTTCAGGGAGCAAAAGGTGCTTTCAGGTGATAAGGAGATGGTTTTCCTCCCGAAGCTTGGGTCGTAGTAAGGTCGTTTGAGACAGGTTGACCCTTCATGTTTTCACATCCAAGACTTTTGTGGGTGGTTCTTGAACCTCCAATAGTTTATCGGAAGGCATAGGTAGGTCATGGTCCCATATTAACATGGTTGTTTCTTCTGGTGGATCAAGTTCTTCCTCGTCAATATTCATAGYTGAGCCGCTTGATTGTTTGGTTAGGGAAACTTCATCTGGAAATTAGATGACCATCAAATTCATGGCATGCACCCATTGAGGGCAGTCTCTTTTAGAGTGATTCTCTTGATGATAGGTACAGAAATAGTCAGATGCTACATTTCCCAAATCGATGTTTAAGTTGGCTAGGGGAGGTTCAGTTGCTTTGAAAGGTATATTTCTTTTAAATAAAGGTTTGTAGGGCCTTTGGACTTGGTTTCCCTCCCCTGCACTTCTCTTCATGTCTATGATTTTGTTGACAACTTCTTGACCATGCATTTTAGGTATTCTGTCTCCACTTCCCTTTTTGGGACCTTGTTCTGTTTGTTTACCTGGGGTCTAGTCAACAGGAATCCTCTCCTGGGGGGAGGTTGAACTTATTTTTTAATTAATGAGACTTGGCCTTCTTTACATCCCTTCATTTGGAACTCTATCATTTTGGCTTCATCAAAGTTCTCAGCTGAAGTTGTTTTGGCAACCCTTTTCACAAACATGGAAATAGAAGCTGGGAGAGCATTAGCGTATACTTCGATTTGAAACTCCCGAGTAGGCTTATATTTGGGTTGGAATTTGTTTAAGATAGTGGTAAATCTTTTATTGAAGTCTTTAACCTTCTCCTTTCAACTCATGGTGGCAGTGAACAACTCAGCCATCAAATCTCCTGTAGTGGTTTCTTCTGCAAATTTGTCTAAAATATCTTTTTGAAACTTCATCCAACTGGTTATGGATCCTATGGGTAAGTTAAAATACCATGTGGAGGAAGAGTTCTCAAAAGTATAGGGAAAAATCATGCATACTACATCTTCATGTTGGACATTCATCAGTCTGATAGCT
>JASDQU010109524.1:39110-54392 GCA_032191745.1 Picea mariana | reverse complement strand
TCCTGTAGTGGTTTCTTCTGCAAATTTGTCTAAAATATCTTTTTGAAACTTCATCCAACTGGTTATGGATCCTATGGGTAAGTTAAAATACCATGTGGAGGAAGAGTTCTCAAAAGTATAGGGAAAAATCATGCATACTACATCTTCATGTTGGACATTCATCAGTCTGATAGCTAGTATAATTTTTTTGATATGGTCTTCAGGCAATCCTGAGATATCAGGGTCAAATTTAGGGAGTAACTTCTCTAGATGTCGAGGAAGGTTATGTACTCATCCAGGGATGGCCAAAGCATCTCTGGCCAACCAGGGTTGATTATTATGAGGTGTTTTTCCCCTTTCTTCATCATGGTCATTATTATCTTCCATGTCTTCAGATCCTGAAACTGAGAGTTCAATGTTAAACCCTTCTTCTTCCAAAAAATCGTCGGGCTCAGAGAAGTTGTCAGCTGGTGTTTCAGGGATTAGATTAAGGGGATGTTTGATTTCAGTTAGGGTGAAATCTATTAGGTCTTCTACTGTGTGAACGAAAACCTGGTCAGGGGTATTGACCACCAATCTACTTACTTCTTTTCTACAAGGAAGTAACGAAGCTAAGGGAAGTGCACCAATCTGTCAAGCGTAATCTCTTGTGATTCTTCTAAATTGGTTTAATTCCTCATGAGGAAGAGTGTAAGGTATATTAGGGAACATATGTTCTTCCTTGTGTTGGGGTGAGTTACTCATTTTAGGAGTACTCACTGTGTGTGGGCTGTCTTGAGAATGACTAGCCATGCATGTGGGATGTTCTGAATCTACAGGCTGTCTAAAATATTATGTCAAATATAATGTCAGCCATTCATTCTTAGCCCTCCTTCTAGCACCAATTCTGTTGAGGGGTCCTAAATCCCTTTAACTTAACAAAAGGAACCAAACCTGCCACCGAGGCCCAATTAGACTCTGCAATGTTTAATAGTGGAATGGTTCTCCAGATCTTGTGATCCAGCCGAATAATCGATGGGATTTACATTTTCTTGTGAAGGCATTCTCCTTCAGTTCAAGCATTCTCATTTTTTTTTGTATTTTCTCTTATAGGTGGGACCGATACAAGATAAAATCTGGTATAAACCAACTAGGTGACAAAGAGGGAAAATCTTAACTATTGGAGAAGGCCGAGCTCTGAGATAACCCTTTCACTCTAGCATGAAAACAACAATCATCTACCACAAGCCTAGTAAAAATACATTAACCTGCTGGTGTTCCAATCATTGACTGAGGTGCAATTATCAGAAGAAAAAACATATGCAATAAACGATGGCAAGAAAAATAATTCTCTTAACTCTAATCATCAATCATATAATAACACAATGATTTAATTTCATCATTAAAGACAAGAACTGTAAAATATTGAATCAGATAACTTATCAATGGATTTTAGAAACTCTTACTCATTACATCATCCATTCATGAGATGAAATCAGAAATAATTCCAATAAGCGCATAGGGTATTGTCTATCGATGATATCATTTCTTTCTTCGTTAACATCTATTCCCCTCGTCTTTTACCGATACCGATGAGAAATCGGCTATTGTTGATATCCTTATTCAAAACTTTGTTGCAAAAAACACTTTCTTTTGCCGATGCCGATGGAGATCGACACTCGGTGACTGAGGTTTCCCGAGTGGCTCTTTTCCTTCTTTGAATTCCTTCCAATGCCAAATATGAGTATATCAGGTGAAGTGTTTTGGATTTTGATTTTTTATTCAGGCGTTAAGGATTTTTTAAAGTCATGGTGTTTCATAAGTTCAAAAAGACCTGAAAAAATAATGAGAGTCATGATAATAAGCAAAGGAAAAACATTTTCACAAAAATTGAAGTTGAAACAGACAGTGCAAAGATCAAGTGGTACCCAAAAAAGTAAAAAATTGACATAGGATTTTTAGGGTGTGTTGAATGCTCAACATACTCCTCCTAGAAACCTTGAAAAAATGAATTATAAACTAAAAAATAATATGAATATTGGTGGAGGGTGTAGGCCCTTATACTCGTCCAAGGTTTTTAGACAATGACAATATGAAACAATAAGAAATTAACAACAATTGCAGAAAATTTCTTACCAATTCCACAAGATAGAAATATAAAACCCTAATTTCACCAAGTAAATTCCATCCACATGAAAGAATAATCCTCCATTAAGGGTATCACACCACTTTTCTCCACAAGAAGAAGTACTAGCATCCAAAAAATTGCACAATAGAGAGAGATGTAAGTTTCCCAATAGGGGCAAAAATTTCAACCAAGTAGCTCTTCTCACATGAGAAACTTATGATAAAAATGAAAAGAATTTGGTCTTTATTTATATAAGACCTATTTTTACGAGGTAAAAACTCTCTATGGCCAAGGGTAAACCACAACAGACAGGTATGACTGCAGAAATCAACTCAATTCCAACATATGCTATATGAACTAATGTGCAAGATAAGAAAGAGGCCTACCTCGATCCAACATTTGATGATGTTCCACCATTGAGCACTTTGAACCAAAGCTTTATACCTGCAATAAGTTCTTAACAAATGAGCAGAGAAATTATATAGTGATGATATAAAGGGGTTAGCACATTAGATAGCATAATCCATCAATAAACATTACAAGCATTCCCATGGATAATAATCATACATTTTCACTATACCAATAGGACGGGAAAGGAGTATTTCTGTCAATAATTGATCAGCAGAAGTGAAAACATTACAGACTTCCGTGTCAGCATGGTTCGAAACCAAGAAACCAAGTTCCTTCCAACTGGGCCTCCACCACTTCAATCCTCCACCAAAGGCAAGATCATAAGAGAGAGTCAATGAGGTTCTCTCAACAATAGGGAAATATCTTAGGGGTTGAACACTGTGTTCAGACTTGAGGGACAAAGGGATGCAGACTCAATATGAAGTAATTTATCCAGATTAACTTTTCTCTCAAAGTTGAAGGATTTCTCCTTTTTTTCCATAGCTTGAAATTGTGCTTTTATAGCCTTCAGAATGCAACTGAAGGGTTGAGTCAGAACGTTTCCAGTATGTGGAAGGCTAAGGATCAGAGATATTCTATCATGACATGGAAACCCGACCTCATTTTTGTATTTTCTAGCACAAATCCCAATGTATGCGGGTTGTAGTGGAGCAACCAACGTATACACATCTTGCATAGCTGATAGGGAGCATATATGTGGAAAAATGTATATTTTTGGCTCTGGATTCATCAAAAAGGGATGACAAGTCTGCATAGGGAAATTGAAAAAGTCCCTCTGTGAAAGATAACAGTGGTGAGGCAAATCTTGCTATAATAGATGCCCCCTAATGTGTGATATCAGAGGAGTATCTGCGATGGATGAAATACATTATAAATAACCCAAAAGTGGAGTGATAGAGAACCAACTGGACGAACTCAATTGCTTATTACATTATGTGTTGACTTTGCATACATGGCTGCCAAGAATACAATGCAGCTCCATGTGGAAAATATACCAAACAAGTGTTCATGGCCATGAATAGGCAAATACAAATGCGGTTTCATGCCAAAAGTTGTCATAGTCACGAACAAGGCCCAATGAAGCCAATCTCAAAACCATTCTGAAGATATCTATATACCATGGAGTACAAACTGATCTCCCATGATCACTAAAGTCAAATAGGTGCTGGTCCCATGAAAAGTAAATGACGTATTAGGAATGTTGCGGCCACATAGTGATGTCTTCAAGTCTTCTACACAATCCACCAAGTTGCAAGTCTACATCATGTGAAAAAAGGAGTTGAGGTCAAACATGATGAGACATCGTTTGATTACTGGTTATTGAGGTATACCATTAACAAACGCGAGACAACCTACCAATAATGAAAGTAGGTGTCAAGGCACCGAGTACATTTCTACAAGTGTGAATAAAAGAGTTGGTGTTGAACACTTGAGAAATCCATTGATCAAGAGACATTGATGTATTCCCATCTGTCAATGGCAAGAGAGCCTGCCACTAATGACTGCAAGCTTCAAGGCACTCACAAAACTCTAGGTCCCATATCCAGAATAAATGAAATGAAGTCGATGGAAAGAGACCTGTTGAAAGGAGAGTATTAAGGCATCTCTCATCAGTCAGCATGATGAAAAAAGCAGAAGCTTCATGATTTGGTGGAGATCGGACGAAGAACATGTTCACGAACCAACGACCCTATGCATATTTTACGTGTGCCAAATGCAATAAGTATACAAAAAATAGCCTCTAAATAACAACCAATGATGAAAACTGCTGACAAAGGCGAGGAAACCACCAATAAGGATAATGGAAACCAAGACACTACACGAATCCCAAAGTGTGAATAGATGTCTTATCGTCGAACACAAGGGAAACCGCCCAGTCAATGACCAATGATGAAGTGTCATTTGTTGGGTTCAAGGTGACCTACCAATGCTGAAAGTAGGGCCAGGGTCCATGATAAGACAATAGTATCATGTGATTCTGAGACAAACTAAGGGTATGGCCGACATGCAAGTCAATATTTCAGAGGATTGGTTGACACAGGTTGATAGACTTCCTTTGAACAAGATCATAAGACATATGGTGGACTCCGGCAACATAGACTCAATGATGTGACTATTAGATGCAGGAGGCATCAATAATGTTCTCTATAGGGACTAGAAGAGTAACCAGTCAATAGAGAAAACTCTGTAACTAGATCAGCTTCCTAAGGCCATGCTAAACCAAACATTATGCTAATGCAAGGACTCAATAAATTTGTGCTCTGTTCAAAGGCGACACGACTACTTCCAATTACAATATAGTACTCCCATCTCGTCTGTCTTTTTTTTTTTTCATAACAAATGAATGTTATGATACAGAGGAGGGAATGAGTGTCATAAGTAAGAAAAAATAGTTCCAACAGTGGAATGTACCTATGCTCAATGCAGGGGAATGCATGCGGGAGATGGACACTCGGGGTGATGTTCCCTCCAGGGTATAGGGTGTCAAATTGTGAAGGATATAAAAAAGTCTCTGCTTGGTTGAGGATGAAAAAACTGATTAGGCAACTTTTTATAATGCAAAGCGAGAATCAGCTAAAAGGCTCAATACTGCAAGCGAGGGCATGAGATGCAATCACAACTTAATGCCAAAAAATGTCCTTTTTTATGCATTTTAGTCTACTTGGTGTGAAAAAGGGGTAAACTTGTGCCAAATAGACGTCTTTTCAAATCCAATTTACGAGTGTGAAAAAGACAAGTTCACTCGGCAATCTTTTCTATTTTTGATAACGAGTCGGAAAAGAGCTTAACTAAGACTCATGACCTTTCAAATCCAATTTTAACGAGTGTGAAAGGGACAAATCACTCGGCAATCTTTTCAGTTTTTTAGACGAGTCGGAAAAAAGATTAATTAAGACTTGTTTTTGGGAGTTCGCGGGTAATAAGGCTGCATGTGTATGAATGATAAATGAGGTTCATCATAAATTCATGTATCAAATTATAATGGACTCCCGGTCCCAAGGAAAAAACTTGGCATGGGCACCAAATGACCAAAAGGATATAACTACGGTACCCATGGTTGGTAAGTCTCTACCATTTATTAACTACGCTACTTATAGCAGATGGAGGGTCATGCATCGCAATAAATGGGTTCGTACCTAAGGCGTAAAAAGCGKTAGTCAAATGATAATGCGAAATGCACGATGGAATAAATACCTATCCTATATGGTAGGTTATGAAAATACATGCCTGAGGAGACGAACGACCAACCATGATATTGAAATCCACAAGAAAACTGAGTCAAAACTACAAAACYAGCTTAAAACCATTCTTGAATTAGTCCATTAGGTTAAAAAATAGCATGAAACTATATAAAGTGGGTACGAATAATTTATAAATAGTAATAAAAATAAAAAAATACTGTATCATTTTGATTTTTACCCAAATAGTGCAATTTGGACCAAAAATACCTCTAGGATTCAAATGACGATTACAACAGCATCGGACAACGAAATCACGAACCGTCTGGATCAGGTAACTCTTCATCTCATCCTCTTCAAATTCAGTGGATTACATTTTTGAATTAGGTTTCCATTTTTTAGTTTTTGAGGGCGTAAATTAGGATTTTCGGTATACGTGGGTTTCCTTTTGTAGGTCACGTGTACGACTAGGTATACGCCCCTGTGTTAACCATAGGGAGCGTGTAATGAGCCCTACACATGATTGTGGGTAGGTAAGATGCATATATGTACACAATTGGAAAAAAAAGGGGGTTATTAACTCAAAAAATGATTTGTTTTTTCCAGAATGGTCTTGGAATGGAGAGAGAGAGAGCATGAGGAGGTAGATGTAGCTGTGGATTGGGATATGGTGGCTCAAATGGATTTAAAAATATGTGGTTTGTATAATTTTTTGGCTCTCAAAGGAATGAGGGCCCAAGTGAGGTTGTTGGAAATGTTGGTGGGTTATTTGGATCCTGATAACGAGAGCTTTATCCTTGATGGACAACCATTAAGGATTGAAGTAGAGGAAATCTACTTCTTGACTGGTCTATCATGCCGAGGAGAGGTTGTGAACCTCAATTCATGTGGAGCAGGGAGTGGGATGAAGATCGAGGAGTATATCGAAGCCCACTATGTAGCAGGGATTCCCATGGTGGGAAGTCAAGTCCCCATCCGGGAAATCAGTAACCTCAGTTTGAAGATCATTGTGCTCGTGCTTACTAGGATCATAGGTTTGGCGTCATTGCATCAAGCATCGAGACCGCTTATGTTTTATGCAGTAGAGTGTGTGAGACCCATTGTCTATGATCGGTGTACCTCACTACTGACCAATATGAAATGCCAGTTGACAGAGTGCAAACAAGGGGGTAAGAGAAACCTCGGGTTTGCCTCTATTATTTGCAGCTTCTTTTTTGAGTGGGTTCTAGGTCTAGACCTAGAGTGGAGATCCTTCCTAGGGGACCACGTGATTCATCCATGGCATGGTGGATCAAAGTCATGAGACGACAGGGGGGAGGTAGGGTGTCGACACCCTACAATGATGATTTTTTCTTCTGGTGGCGGAGACAAATCATTTTTCTGGACGACTATCCCTATGCGGGGATCGATTTCAGAGGAGACCTAGATATGTTGCTTCCACCAGGGGCCATCTATGGTTCCATAGGTAATTTTTTTTTACATATTTCATTTTTTTTTGTATTTTTGTATTTAAGGAACAAAATTATTTTTGAATGGTGTTTGAATATTAACTAGATACATGTGTAATTGAAGACGTGGGTCCATGACGATCAAAGGGATTCCTTCGACATAGACAGAGGAACTGGGGAGATGAGGTAGTGGGAGGAGAAGTGGAGAGGGTCTTACAAAACGTGTAGGGTAACCTGTCTCATTTGACACAGAGGATTCCTATGGTTCAGGTAGAGGATCTACCTGAAGCCATGCAGTGACAGATAGTTGGTGTACCTAGAGCATGGGTACGACTCTTCCGATGTCTCACAAATGTCGTGGTTTTCTATCATGATGCACATCCGACGTCATAGGTGTAGATGTCTTGGGATATGTATATTGGTTGTATATGTATTTTGAGGGTTTTAGCCCCAATTTTTGTAATATAAACACCATATTTTTGAAATATATAAAAAGGGATCTTCGACTTTACTTATATCTTACAATGTGTACATTGAGTTAATGGTTTTCTTTTCTTTATTAATGTGACAAATTCCAATATAAAACATAGTTAGCGTAGGCATCAGATACATGATTAGAACTCCTAGGAATGTGATAATATGTAATAAAATCAAATTGTCATTCCAAAAGACGTACCTGTAGGAATCAATGAAGTAAAGTAGGATCACACATGCGGTAACGGTCGTTCAACTGACATACTACTAA
The DNA here is from genome assembly GCA_032191745.1 of Picea mariana. NCBI lineage: Eukaryota > Viridiplantae > Streptophyta > Pinopsida > Pinales > Pinaceae > Picea > Picea mariana. Next base: position 46,523 of record JASDQU010109524.1, on the reverse strand, counting down.
CTGGGAATCCAGGGAAACTTCTAAAGAGCGAATACCATGCGAGATAGCATTGTGAAAAATTTCTATGACAACGCTATATTCAGCCACGTTATTCATGGATGGCCCTAGGCATGCACCACCTTAAGATACCAGCAGACCCTCGAGTGAGTAAACCACCTAAGCAGCGGAAGCCAAGTTCCATTTATGACGACTGGCTCCATCTGCAAATCCTAGGTAGACCGAAGACTCCGTTGACATCTGCAAACAAAGGGAAAACACAATAAGCAAGCTAAATATAAAAGAAAAGGAAAAAGGAGATGTATATACACTAAATTTACATTAGTATACAAAGAGTTCCACCCAAGCCTAGGGCTCTAGCGTAGTACCTTTTCAAGTAGAGCCCATTTCTAGGCTCGACCAACTTATTCCCTTCATAATATTCCAACTCATAGGCTCCTTTTTCTAGGACCTATTGTACGATGTAAGGACCATGCCACATGGGTTTAAACTTGCCTTCCCCTAGCATTTATTTGGCTTGATCATACAAGAGGACCAAATCACCCTTAGCATACAAGTAGGGACATACAGGCTTGTCATATTGAACCTTAACACATTTCTTGTTTGCCTCGATAGCCATAAAGGCATCCCGATGCTGCTCGTCAAGACTCTCTAAGTGCACAATGCGTCGCTCTAAATCCAAAGTGTCAGGTAGGATCTCGAATGCCAACTTGAGAGAAGGGATTTTACATTCAATGGGAAGGATCRACTCCAAACCATGCACTAACTTAAAAGGGGAAAATTGGTGGCAGTCTTAACCGAGGTTCAGTATGCCCAAAGCACTGGATATAGCATGATGTGCCAATTGGAGTTACTTCGACTAACAGTTTTTTGCAAAATGGTCTTGAGAGACTTGTTKWTGACCTCTACTTGTCCATTTTCCTGGGGGTAATAAGGGGTTGAATGACCGTGTCTAAACCCCAGTTTAGATGCTAGTTCTACCATCATTTCATTCTGAAAGTGACTACCATGATCAATGATAATCTCACTTGGGATACCAAACCGGGAGATAATTTGGTTGAACACGAAGAAGGTTGCAGTCTTCCCATCAAATTTTACAGTAGGCATGGCCTTGACCCACTTAGTGAAGTATTCGAAGGCCACGATAATATGTTGGTTCCCCCCAGCTGAAGTTGGATTGCAATTGATGAAATCTACCCCCCACTTGGTGAAGGGACCGACGATAATGACTGGGTGAAGAGGAGTTGGATGCGAGTGCATTTTTTGAGTGAACACCTGGCAGGGGTGACACTTCTTAACCGCTTCGATACAATCTTTAAAGATAGTGGGCCAAAAATAAGCGGCTCGCAGGATTTTTTGGGATGTTGCAAGCCCAGATAAGTGACCACCACAAGTCCCTTTGTGGCAATCGTTTAGGAATGACTCGGCTTCCTTGTGAGTTAAGCAACGACACAAGATATTATCTATTCCTCGGCGATATAAAGTGTCACCGACGATGGTATACTTTTTGGCTTGATATCTAACATGTCGTTTATCATCTTGTGAGAGATGCTGAGTGAACTTCAAGTTTTGAAGATATAAAACAATGTCTCCATACCAGGGGTTGAACGACGAGACAAGGAAAATGTGTTCATCTGCAAATGAATCGACATGGATAACATCCTCGTCTAATCGTGGAAAATCAGATATTAACTTTGCAAAAACTAATGATTTCTTGGACTTGGACGAAGAAAAGTTGAGATCAAATTCTTGTAGGATGACAATCCATTTATTATATTTCCCGCCTATGATACGCCTGGTGAGGACGTATTGAAACAGATTGACATTAGAAACCAYAGTAGTTTTGMAAAGMAATATATAGTGACGTAAATGTTGGACTGCGTGAAYGRCAGCCAAAGCTAGATTTTCAACATGAGATTAATTAAGCTCAAGGCTGACTAGATTTCGACTAAGATAGTAGAGGATGTGCTCATGGAGATCATCATCCTCCTGAACTAGAACCATACCAATTGTCTCAATAGATGCGACAATATACAACAAGTAATCTCTACTATAATYAGGGGATTTTAGCAGAGGGGTCGATACTAAGGCTTTCTTAAAAGCGTAGAAAGACTCCTGGGCTCGCTCATCCTAGATAAAAATAGTGTMTTTCTTCAAGAGGCGCATGAAACCCTTAGTGATATTAGCATAGTTCACTATGAAACGACGTAKRAAGTTAGCTTTCCCTTGTAAACCTTGAAGTTGTCTAATTGTGCATGGGGGAGGCCACTAAAGTATTGCCTCAACCTTACGAGGATCTACCATGATCCCGGTCTCATAAACTAAAAATCCTAAGAGACGACCAGACTTAACGCGGAAGATGCATTTATSAGGGTTTAACTGGATTCTATAGTAATGGTATCTTTCAAAAACTAGTTGAAGGTGTATAACATGATCCACTCTCTTGCGAGAGTGAGCAGCAAGATCATCAAGGTAGGCTTCGACTATGTGCTTGAGATCATGAAAAGTGAAAGTCATGGCATGTTGGAAGGTTTCTCCAGTGTTTTTAAGGTTGAAAGGCATTTTCCTGTATGAAAAAGTACCCCAAGGACATATAAATGTCGTCTAGTGTTGGTCTTCAGGTTTGATCTGGATTTGGTTATATCTTGAAAATCTGTCCATAAAAGAAAATATCTGGCTTCCTGCACAGTTATCGAGAATATGATCAGTGAAAGGCAGGGGGAAGTTGTCTTTAGGAAAAGCCTTGTTCAGGTCACAAAATTCCATACACACATAGATGGTTCCTTGCTTTTTATTCATGGGAACGGGGTTGGATACCCATTCGGTCAAGGGAACCGGGTAGATGAAGCCAACATTAAGTAGCTTCTCCACCTCTGCCTTAATAGCAGGGGACTTCCTAGGATTTACAACTCTAAGGCGTTGTCAAACAGGTTTATCATTCGGATAAGTCCTAATATCATGTTCAAAAATACGGGGGTCGATCCCTGGCATCTCTTCGTATGACCAAGAAAATACATCTCGAAATTCTTTGAAGAGTTTGGTGTAGATAAGAATTTCTTCTGGTGAACAATCCACACCTATATTTACATTCTCAATCTTGCTAGGGGTATCAGAGATATCGATCGAGACAGTAGGAGAAATACTCACCATATTTCCCTCAGCATAAATGCTGTGCGTATCAATTGGAATTATGGTGTGACCGACTATCTCACTCAAGGTAGATCAAAATTCATCTTGCTTGATTCTTTCGAGACTTGGGAGAAAATAAGATCAGTGATGAATATCATCCTAAGGTCTCTTGGAACCATTCATGGCTTCGAGGATGGATTTGTCTGAAGGAAAAGTCTCATCTAGGAAATCATGCGAGTAGGACGACGAGGTGGCCCATACAGGCCTAAGAACAGGATCCTCCTCATCCGTCAGTGAGGTAATAGGATCAAGATTGACATAAGAGTCTATAACATCTTGATACGCAATCTTTGTTGCCGCTAGTGGAATATCCATGCCAGCATGCAACTTTCCTTCACCCGATGAATTCAGAGAAGGTAGGGTGCATGGATCACTAAAATAGGAAGTGCAGAAAGGTATGGACCTCCCGGTTGAAGCAGGACTATTGGACATGGCGTAAATGTGGTGAATTGGTGTTGAGAAGTTGAAGGTACCCATGAGGGAATGATACATTTCGACACTGATATTCTCAGTTGTCGGCTGAGAATTGTCGATCACAGGGATCAACAGTCGAATAGATGCATTAGGACTAGAGTACGCAAAGGATAACTAGTCGATAGTCACGATATCCCCTTGATGAGGAAAACAAAGTATACAGAAAATGGATGATACGACAACAACCATAGAAAAGGTCCAATTGTGACCTAGTAATAGATTATAATCGATAGGTGCATCAACTACCTCTAGTTCCACCTCTACCATCTTCCCACTTAACTGGACTAGAAAGGCGGGGAGAATACCATGAGGGCGGAAGGAATGACCATCAAATGTAGTCAACATGTTTGACAACTTGGAAAGGGTCAGAGAACCAAGATCTTTCCAACAGACCATGGACATCACATAGGTGGCAACACCTTCATGAATGAATGCTCGTTTGATAGTATACTTGGAATAATCCACGTGGATTTGGAAATCCACATGGTAGGGTAAGCGAGGCTTCACATCCGTGACATCAAACTTGATGAGTTTCGAGCCACTAGGCTCTAGAGCTCCTAAGGCATAGAGAAAGGTATGCATCTGTGATGGACACATCTGGAGTAACTCCAAAGCTGACATCACACAAGGTGTTTGGCCCAGATCCTCAATGATAGATTAGTTCTGGGTGGCTCTAGCATTAGGGTTGTGAGTAGATCACTTGAGTACTCCTTTTGGAATATGGGGTGGTGGCTCTAGTTTCTTAATCTATAGGTTTGTCTCTAGAGGGGGAGGAGGACATTCTAGGCTGGTACTAGATTTTGAAGAGCTATAATCTCGAGAATGAGTGGCTACATCAATTTTTGCGTCAACCATGTTGATACAAACACGGTCGCCATCTTGCGATGGTGGGTTTTGACCTCCACTGGGTGCATTTATGGCATTCGAAGAGCTTGAGGGTAAGTGTTGATTGTGTGGTAATGGATTCATCAACACAGCGGGTAGCAGGTTTAAAAGTCTTGCAACCTCTACGAGTTTGGGGCATAAATGTGTAAGGTGGTCATCGGTACAAATTTTACAAGGAAACGTCACCTTACATTTCTCTATCTTTCCCTCTCCAGAGTTATCATTTTGCTTCCCATTATTATATTTTTCCTTGGGTTTGTTACCATTTTTCCCACCCTTATGGTTGTTTTGACCTTTCCTTTTATTCCCATCTGGTTGTTGGTCACCATTTGGGTTTTTCGACAATTGCACATAATGTACATTTGCCGACTGTGTGGGTTTGGAGGATCCTGACGAAGCTGACCCTCTAGCAGACTTTGTTACCAAGTCTACGGGCTTTACATTGGTGGAACCTACAATGCCATTGACATGAGGTCTAGGTTTTTTCCTAGGATCGTAATTTGACTGTGGTTCTTCTGGAAGGAGGTGATATAACATCCCAGACTAAGCATATATTAAATCTAATTGTTGGGCTCTAAAGATAGCTCCTTCCTCGTTGGAGACCCAGGAAGTAGCAACGTCCTTCGAGATAGGAAGGTGAAAATACTTTAGAAACCATTATAGAAGAAATTCTGGGGGTATGGGGGTCTTAATCAACTGCCTCTGTCTATGCCACTCCTGGACATGATCTGAGATATGAGTGGCGGTGTCCTAGTGTAAAGTTGACAAAATTTCGAGGCCAACATCATAATGAATGGGAAACTGAAAGTGGTTGAGAAAGTCCACTACCAACTGATTAAATGATCTATATGTTCCCATGGGTAGCTCAATATACCATTATGAAGAAACTCCAATGAGAGTGCATTGAAACAGTTGTAATCTAATGGAATCATGGTTCAAGGAATTCGATGAGCACCAAAGGTGAAAGGTAGTAACTTTTTCACCAAGGTCCTCTCCATTCTTACCTTCAAACTTTGGAATGTATGAAGGAAGTTTGTTGGGGATAGGGGGCCATGAGGGATAATGAAGTACTCGGTCGTTCATTAACATAGCCAAGTCTGGCAGATTGAGCATGGCCAGAAAAGGGGGATGGGGTTGTGGCATCTAGCCCCATCCTCCCACGAAAGATTGTGTGTTGGGAACTGCATTCCATCCAGGGTTCGGGTAAGTACCAAAGCCTTGTCAGGAATTACAAGGCCCTCCTCCGATATGATTCGTATAGGATGGTTTGGGAATCATTCGAACAGGAATGTTCTAATAAGGATTATGAAAATTTCCCCTGACTAGATCAGATCCGAACTGGGGGTTGTGAAAATTTCCCCCAACTGGATTGGATCCGGGTTGGGGGTTTCCCAAAGTGTAAGACTAACCTCCTCCATATGGGAATCCAGAGGATTGAAGTGGATTCGTCATACCAAAAGTATTGGTTGGAATCGGCATCGAGGGGGTAGGGATGTAGGGCAGAACTTGTCTGCCAGCTAGGTTGTTCCATCCAGTCATAGAAGGATTAGATCCAAGGTTATGAAAAGGGGTACTTCCTACATTGGGATTCGTTTGGGGAATATGAGAACCACCAAATGGGAAAGGAGTGTAAGGAGGTGTAGTGTCCCCAAGTCCAAAGATAGCGTTAGGGCCAACAGTTGGGATAGAAGTTGAAAACTGCGACGTGAAGTTAGGCATACCATAAGAAAATGGACTAGAATCCATAGGGATGGACTGAACATTGTAACTCAGTGAGTGGCCAAAACCCCCAAAAGGGTTTGAGGCAAGAGATGAAGCATTAACTACAGGCTAAGCCATAGTACTAGTATAATCCTTCGGCCCTGCAACTGTAGTGGATACAAGAGTCGAAGGGGTGCCATTAATTATGGTGGGTATGGGAGTCGAAGAACTATTAGTGTTCTAAAGACTGGACTTAGTACTCATCCTTGTGGAACCACAAGGCTGAAAGGTGGATGTGTGTGTACCACGCCTGATAACTCTACGCCTTTTAGAAGGAAAGAACTCGAAAACTAATGGTAATTGTAACAATCGATGGGATCGGCGAGGAAGCTGGTCCGACTCCACGATGACTTATGATTCTACAAAATAAAAATATATCCTAAGGCCAACTAGTAGTCAAAAATCATACCAAAAATTCAAACGACCAATATGCATGCAAACGGGCTAAAGTGTCTGAGTGGCCTCCCTCGCTAAAGAAGGTACGTCTTGTCCAAGAGGGACCTGAGACTCCCTCCTAAAGTTTGGAGGTAACATAATCAGTTATAGGGGCCCTCATGGGCTTAACAACCAATCAGTCAGATCCCCCCAGAGAGGTAATCCTCCATAAAGGTTGTGTGTTGTCCGACCCCTATCTGACCCAGGTTACAAGCAGAATAACCCCTACAAGTAACCTATGAGATACCTTAGTCAAGCAACTAATAAACCATTGTATAACCTATGCACAGGAGAGCAGTCGTAAGTCTGGATCACCGTATGGGCAAGGTAGCAAAGCCGGAGACATTGAAAGCACCACCTCTCATAGAGGTATGGGTGCTAGCAAGATCCCTGAATACGAATAAATCCATAAAAATATCTTTGATGCTAGGTGAGTATCTAGGGGTTATCCCTTCAACTAACTTCGTGCAACCTCGTGATTAACTCCGGTGTGAGTGGAGCCTCCTGATATTACCAATTATACAATGGAATTCTCAACTCCCTATCTCAGACACATATGTTGATTTAATTGCCTTGGAGAAGTTTACTCACAAAATCCTATTCCAAGGCACTAAATCCTAGACTAGTTTGTGCACCCTAAAAAATAAAATCGTGACTAATCAATTTTAGTTT
>JASDQU010109524.1:2406-24752 GCA_032191745.1 Picea mariana | reverse complement strand
CTTTCACAACTATATAAGCTGGATCCTAAGAAGTTATCAAGCCAAATTCTAAACCGCAATACTAAATAAAATAATAGGATTCCCTTAAGGGACTGGAATTCCTACCTTAAAAGTATTTACGAGTTCCCTAATGCCATGGACACCATCCCTATTGTCCCTACAAAGGATGGTTTTTTTTCTTTAGATGACATAGAGTTCGGGGTTAAGCAGCTTGCAAATGGGAAAGCTAAGGACATTGAAGGCTATCGAGATGAAATTTTTAAAGTTGGAGGGCCTATCCTTATCCCTGACATACACAAGCTCTTCAATTTAGCAGTCAAGCAGGGCTTCCCTAAACCCTGGACACAAAGCCTAATTTTTCCTATTTGTAAAAATTGGGATATAAACATTCCCTCTAATTATAGGACCATTATGATTAGCTCGATTTTAGCCAATATTTATGGAATTATTTTGGAAAAGAATATTAGCCTTTGGCTAGAAAGTCACGGTAAAAGAGCTAAAGGACAGGTCAGGTTTAGGATATGTCATTCAAATATGAACCATCTTGTTACCTTTAGGATCATTGTAGAGGAGTTCCACAATACTAAAACCAATCTTTTTTGTTGTTTTGTTGACCTTAGAAATATTTTGACATGGTTCCTAGGAAAAACCTTTGGAATAGGTTGGAAGAGATAAAAGAGACTCTCGATTTGAGGGTTATTTCCATAAGGATTTATGAGAAATTTAGTGCTAAGTTTTAAAACACTGAGCACTATTCAAAATATATTAACTGCAATAGTGGAGTCAAACAAGGTTGTCCCTTGTCCCCTACCCTTTTTGGCATATACATTGACAAGTTAGAAGATTGCTTGGAAAAAACAAGTTGTGTTGGCCCTACTCTCACTAGTATAGTCATCAATATTCTTCTTTATGCCAATGATATTGTTATTATGGAAAGGAGACCCCATGAGCTTGAAAACCAACTAAGAATCCTCAAGAGTTTTTCTTCAATATGGGTATGACTATTAATATTGATAAGACTAAGGTCATGATTATTAAATCCAATAAGATCACTTATGATACCTTTGCATGTGACAACAACAACTTGGAGGAAGTGAATTCATACAAATATCTTGGAACTGATATTCACCACAAGCTCAACTAGAATTATAGCATTGAGAAAATGATTATTGGGGGATGGAAATCTTATTATGGGCTTGAAAACAATTGTAAATTAGTTGATCTTTGGAGTTGGGATAAGAACAAACTCCTCTTTGAGACTCTTGTTGCACATGCTATTCTTTATGGATGTGAAGTCTGTGGCTGTAGTATCTCTCCTGAATCTTGGAGAAAGATAGAGAAAATACAAAAGAATGTTATAACCTATAATCTCAAAATTAAAGGAAATACGCCCTATCCGATCCTCCTCTTAGAAACAAGTCTCTTTCTCATTGAGAGCATGACTATGACTAGATACCTAATGTATAAGAACAAGTTAAACAACACGAAAGACAAGAAGCTTCCTAAAATTGCTTCAAAATCGAGTCATAACCACCATCGACTTAAGAGAGGATGGCATAAAGATGCCCGGTCTTGGCTAAACTATTGGGGGATCATGGAAGACACCATTTTGTAGAATAAAGATACTATTAAAAAAATCGTCAAATCAAAATTTAAGGAGAAAATTTGGTGTGATAAAGAGCTAGAGGAAAAAATAAAATTAAGGTATTATAAGGATGTAATCAACCCTAATCTAGAATATTAAAATTATCTATCTATTTTGACAAGTGTAAAGAAAAAAAAATCATTGCTAAGATAAGAACAAATTCTCACGAGCTCCATAGTGAAACTGGGCGTTGCTCAATTCGTAAAACATCATGGGATGAAAGAGTTTGTTACCTTTGTGACACTATAAAGGTTGAAGATTAAAATTACTTTCTCTTAGATTGTCCAACCTATACCCAGATTAGATCTCATTTTCAAAAAAAAATTGTTAGCAAATTTCAAAGACTTGATTTTTTGTTAGCAAATTTCAAAGACTTTTAAATTTGTTTATGTTTTCTTTCCAACATCCATTTTCTTGGATTTCTAAATATAATATTTTCTTGGCATCCATTTAAAAATAACATAATAAAAAGAAATCAATGTACTTTACCTCAACACGGATTCATCTTAATTTTCAAAGCACTTTCTCTTAGATTGTCCAACCTATACCCGATAGTTGTTCTTCCTTAACCAATTTAATTGTTCCTTATTCTGTAGTACCTTATATTTGTTGGTGATGTTGGTTATGTCCTAGTTGATGACTTCTACAAGTGCAACGATTAAAAGGGAAGTGTGTTATTCGTTTTTCCTTCTTCCTTTAATTTATAAATTAATAATAGTTTTTTGACCACACCTTTGCTGTGTTAAATAAAGGACTTTTTTAAATAGAGTAGGAATGGTTTGTTTAAATTTCTTCGTAAGAGTTTAAATTTATGTCAAATTAACTTGCAAATACATATATTATTTAGTTATATTAAGATTTTCATAAAAGTGTATGACTCATAGAGTGATGTGAGCAATCATAAATTGAGAACTTTGGGAACCTTTGCATTTAGTTCATATAATATTTAAATCATTTAAAGAATAAATTATGGATTTTGGGAATCTTTGCAAATTTAGTTATATAATTTTTAAATTATTTAATTGTTAGAATAAACTTGACTTGGTAAAAAAGTCAAAGTTGTTAGGTCAACAATTGTGGTTTTTGGCACATGGTATCGGTGATCTATGGTATTGAGTCCATGGATTACATATAATGAAAGCATATAAAAATCTCATGATACTCCATTGTAATGTGTAAAGAGTTGAGAGGTGAAGGCTCACATGGCTAAGGCATTGTAATGTGTCAAGATTTGTGCGTTGAAGACTCACATGATTGAGGCCATGACATTGGCCTACTTATCTGATTTATGTGTACATGTTGCTATGTTTCGAAATATTATAGTATTTTTATTTCCTAACAACTGGTATCGAAGAGATGGTTGATGATGATGAAAAGAGTGATGCTTGACAATGATGAAAAGAAATACGTGACTACCTAAGTACAGAGCTAGGGTTTAAATCCCTAGGAGATGTTGAAGAATACGAAAGGATTAAAGATTAGAGCATGAGATATGTGTGGATGGTGAAGCCATGGGATCTAGGTGCATGTGCATGCAGAGGGCCTACAAGTGAGTGGTGAAGGCACCATGAGAGTCTTAAATAGTAGAGGTGAAGCCATGGGATCTGGGTGCATGTGCATGCAAAGGGATTGCAGGTGTGTGGTGAAGGCTCAATTGGCCAGCTTGGCTCAGAATGTGTGAAGGAAATATGGCTTGGATGCTTGGATCTATGGATGGATGTGTCAAGTGTGGTTGCATATGTTGCCTGATTGCAAATCTACCAGGAAGTGAGCATCAAAAGATGGAGGAAAGGTGAGGAAAGAAGATGGTGGAATAAGTGTCAGGATAAGAACAATGAAAAAAAAAATGTTGGAGTTGAATGTAAATGGGCATATTACCGTAAGACTTAGTTATGCAAGTGTACCCTAGGTTTTGAATTTTACTGGTAAAGTCTATATATATACCTAGGAGATAGGGGGGAGCATATGGGATTCACGGATACCCTCACTTTGAGAGAGGTTTGGCTGAATTGGGTCATAGAAATACCCAAGTCAAGTTTAAAGGGGGGAATGTTAGGATAAACTTGACTTGGTGAAAGAGTCAAAGTTGTTAAGTCAACAATGGTGGTTTTAGAAACATGGTATTGGTAACCCATGGTATTGAGCCTGTGGATTACATGTAATGAAAGCCTATAAAAGGATGGTGATACTCCTTATAATGTGTCAAGAGTCGAGCGATGAAGGTTCACTTAGTTGGGGTAGGACAATTGAATGACTTGGATCTATTGTTAGTTGGGTTTTCTCTAAAGATTTTCGAGAATAAATCTCATATAATTTATGTGTATTGTTACTATGATTTGAAATCTATTTTTTTCTCATGTTTTGATTTCCTAACATTGCATTAAGTAATATAATATAAATTCTATAATTTAATCTGATTTTTTTTTTTCATACTTCTATAGTTTTGCCCAACATTTTTAAAACAAAAATTCTAAATCTTGATAGCATATAAGACGTGTTGTACCTTGTGTGCACAATAATAATAAAAATAACATAATAATAATCCTTAAACACCACAAAGATAATAAAGGTAACATAACCTTTATAAATCACGATGGGATAAAAGGTGTATGTGGAATAGTACCATTTCATGAAAATATGGACAAACATTATTATAAGCTAAAAATTTGTATTTATTTGTATTTGTAGAGCACCATTTTATGAAAAATATGGAAGAACAAAGTTATATATATATATATATATATATAGAATTTAATTTAAATGGTTATGAAGAATGATTATTATTCTTTCTATTAATATTTAATAATTCTAATACTAAAAATTCAAAATTATTGTAATGAAATGTTTTACATTTATCATAATTTATTATTAATTAATTAACTAATTAAAAACAATTATGAGGAAATGTTCTACATTTATTATAATTTATTATTAAAACATTCCAAATTGAGAAACCAATCCCAAGGAGGAAATCAATCCCATTGGGAACGGGAGAGAAGGTAGACCGAATGCTAAACCTATATTTCACTAGAAAGTCTAGCTTAGACAAAATGTACGGAAGACCAAAATATGCATGTGAAGTAACTAACACATTCACATGGAATCACCAAAAAGACATATGTAATAGCCATGCTAATGGAATAGCCATGCAAATCTTAATATTAATGTTTAACGAAATCAATGAGCATTTGTTGGTAGTTTAGTTTGCATTTGGGTTCAAGACATATATGAGAAATTATGCTTAGGGGATTTGGGAAAGTGACTATTGTTTTTTTTACCAAATGTATCACATGCATTCATAAGTTTGAATTTCCATTTAGAAAACCATGTATAGTTTTAATTTTTATTTTTTTCTATAATTACATTGATAGGCCTTTCCCTATTGAGAAATGTCAAATTAATTCCTAATTCTTCTTTTAATGAAAAAAATTAAAAATATATTATGTAATTAAATAGAATTGATTTATTATAGAATATTCTTCATATTCTATTCAAATGGAGGGCCTCCATTAAATATGGCAACATCCTTGCAATTCTAAATACAATGTTAATCATTACCCAATTCAGTTAACAACATCCTTGCAATTCTAAATACAATGTTAATCATTACCCAATTCAGTTAACAAGTTTTAATTAGTAAGTTTTACTCAACTATTTCAATCCTTTTCACTTCGATTGTTTCTATCCATATCCTGTTTTAATGTTTCCATTTCTTGTCATTTATGTTCATGCGCTCTATGCTGGTAGATCAATAGTTGGCTTGTTGTTTTTGTTTTGTTTAAATGTTTTGATTTCCCATTATCTATTCAATGGGAAATGTGGCCACGTAATGCTCGAGCTCTTCCAAAGATCACAATCTCACTGATCAATTCGTATTTGAGCAAGAACCGCCATGAAAGATTGCAATCTCACATTTTCTTTGGGATGAAAAATTGGGATTTAATTCTTGGGCTATTCCAAAGATGGTGATCTCACTAATCAATTTGTATTTGAGCACGAACCTCCATGTAATATCGCAACCTTACATTTTCTTTGGGATGAAAAATTGGGATTTCATGCAAGAAGGAAATCTTGTATTCACATGGATTCAATGGTGGATGTCTATTTGGGAAAGTTGGATCGATTCTAAATCAATCCCCAAATGAACCATGGGGTCTAACAGGCTACAAGGCAGGTTAATGCAGGTGTTACATGTGTTGGTAATCTTTGCAATCATGGAGAGCAAGGGTAATCATAACATGAGAACAATACTCGGTGAGCATTTATATATTTTGTTTGCAATTTGTTAAGTTTCACTATGAACTATGTTGTCACTTGATAGAGTTCCAATGCAGATTAGTTTTATGAACTATGTTGTCACATGATAGAGTTCCAATGCAGATTAGTTTTGTTAAATCATGGAGAGCAAGGGTAATCATAACATGAGAACAATACTCGGTGAGCATTTATATATTTTGTTTGCAATTTGTTAAGTTTCACTATGAACTATGTTGTCACTTGATAGAGTTCCAATGCAGATTAGTTTTATGAACTATGTTGTCACATGATAGAGTTCCAATGCAGATTAGTTTTGTTAGTTGTAAGCTCGTGTAGGTGATCTTATCCTCCCAGTTGTGACAACTATCACTAGGCCTATTTCAATGTATAAATAAACCTTCATTCTCGCACAATAATACACATATCTGGTTTATTTCATTTGTTCTCTCTTGTTTGTAGAAGTGTTTGGTGTTGCAGTGTGATGTAGGATTTTTTATCTCCTTCATGGTATCACAGCAATTTTGCAAACCCCTTCTCCTTTCTTTCTGAGGAAGTTGATGGTTGTGTGATCTATTGAGAGGATCTGTTCATCTGGATATTTCTTCGACCACATATCAGATCTATCTCTCACATTCTATTGAGCCAAGGTGTCGTTTTCCTCTTTGACTTTCTAATCACAGTGAACGTGTAGGCTGTCGAGCTGATGGTTGTTGAAAGAATATCCCATATTACTTGAGGACCATGTGAGATCTAACGCTCTTCCAATTGCAAATAGAAAATCATGCTAGAAAATCATGCAAGATACCAGATTGCTTTGTGAAGTGTCGATCGTTTTATTGCTGAAGATAGATCATTGTATGTGTTTGCAGTTTGGTCACACTTTGTTGGGATTCTCCAATCCCTCAAGCAGAAAATGCATGGGTAAGGATATGGAATCCACAATTTCATTCCAGATCTGGAATCTTCCATTTCATTCCATTGAGCATATTTTATTCTCACTAGATTTGTTGTTGCCTTTCTCTCTTATAGATATTATATTGTTTCTACTTCAACATAACAGATAAATGTGGGCAACCGAGCACTTTTAGTGGTTAGGGTTTGCCCCAGTTGTCATTGTATGATCATTACAATCTATTGCAAAGGTGTCACCATTGTTGGTGCAATTCGAGATAGAGATATGAACCTGATTTTCTTGTTATGACATTGATTTACCGCATTGGAGCTGTAATTTTGAGCTAGGGAAGGCCAGATTTGTGGGTTGGACATTAGATACCCATAGGCTTGTTCTGAATTTCCAAGGAATCCGCTCACTACCCTTTTTGGGAGGCCTGGGAGTGATGCTATTGTTTTTGGGCCACAACAACTTCTCAGATCATAGCTCCCTCTCTGTAGAGACTGAGGATACCAATATTCCATGGTGTTCTCAAATATTAAGAATTTGATCAAATCTACGCATCTTCACAAAGGTATTCTGATTAATTTTTTTTCAACTTCTTTTTTGCAGGTTTTTATTTTGAGACCGGCGTTTCCATATTTTTGAGATTATACATCAAGATATGGTGTTTTATTGATAAAATGGTGGAATTCAGGACAATTGATCTCCTTAATCCCCATAATTATCATACATGGAAACTTAAAATGAAACAACTCCTGCAATCAAAGGGACTTTTGGAAAAATTTAGGTAAGATTCAACCCACATTTACTGGAGAAATTTGCTTATAGAAAAAAGCTCAATGAAGCCATGGGGTTGATCGGGTTACATGTTTCAGACAGTTTGTTATTCCATCTTGATGGATGTGATACTCAAAAGAAAATCTTGGATAAGTTTGATTTTTTATTTGGAAAAGTCAACGAGTTTAGGGCCTTACAATTGGAAGCAAAGCTCTCTTCATTGGTCTCAGATGAACATGCCTTCATTGAAGACTATATTTCCAATTTCAAGTAATTACTAGCCTAGTTAAAAGGATGTGGAAAAACCAAATCTGATGATGAGTGCATTTTCTTGATTTCATCCAAATTGAAAGGGTCTTTATTAGGTATTTTATTCTACATTTTATTTAAGCTACTATGGATGCACTAGGAGATGAATTTAAAATGCCTTCTTTTGAGCTATTTTGTGATCTACTAATAAAAGAACAATCCAAGATTCAACAACTAGATTCTCTTTATAGCTCTACAAATCAAGCTCTTTTGTTCCATACCTCCAAAGGTAAGAAAAAAGGCTCATATAAAAAGAAGAAAGATTCTGCACAAGGTGGTGAGACTCCCTCCAAACCTTAGTAGAAACCAAAATAATCTTCATCTTCCAATTCTAGTGAGTCTTTCTCCAAGACAAAGAAGAAAAAGTCAGATGAAACTTGCAACTTTTGTGGTGGTCAAGGGCATCCAGAATCAAAATGTTGAAAGAAAATTGAGGCTTTGAATGAAGCCATGCAACAACACAAAATTTTCTTGTTCAAACCTTCTACAAAGGGTAAAGGGTATGCCTTATCTACTTGGGACTTGTATGCATCTTCAAATAATTGGATATTTGATTCAAGTGCATCTCATTATATGACTCATTCCAATGAGTTACTACCTTCAACATCTCATTGTAGCATTTCTTAGATTTCCATTGGAGACTCTACACAACTTGATGTTTTAAGATCACGCACTGTGCAGTTAGATGAAGGGTGCATCAATGATGTTCTTCTTGTTCCTGTCATCTCTTCTAATATACTCTCAATTTATCAAATTTATCATTCTAGTGATGGGAAAATAGTAGTGTTCTCTCCCCATGATGTAGTCATCCTAGAACTAAAAAATCGTGACATTGTTGTTGCTTTAGGAACAATCAATCATAGCACCACATTGTATAGGTTTGCTTGTTTTGAGCCCTTTTCAGCTTCCTCTTTCATCGCACATGTTGATTTTTTGAGTAGGATTTGGCATGAACGATTTGCACATCTAAGCTAGTGATACATGCAATAATTAAGCACACAAAAATTGGTTCATGGAATTCCTAAAGTTTCTCGTACTGGTGGATTTTGTTAAAAATAATTAAAAAGTACCTAGGAAAGTGTTTCTCATCATCTAGGCACCTAGGGGTGAGAAAATGCCTAACGTGGACCCTAGTCATTTAATTTATGATATGTAAATTAAAAGGTGACTTTTTGAACTTAGGGAAAGTGGGTGAGTTAAGTGATTTAATCTCCACCACTCATCTTATCTAATCTCATCCATTGGATTAGATGACTTTTCACCTTCCCTCTCATTGAGTCGATTAGGGTAAGGAGGGAACACCCATTGTTCAGTTGTTGAATGAATTTTTGGAGAGAAAGAGGAAGAGAAAAAGTCGATCTAGAGAAGAGAGGAAGCTACTAAGCATTGGCATGCATTCCAAGGAAAGGTACAACACAGAAATCAAGGCAGAGGGTACAACCAATAGACATGTCGTATAGTACATAATTTTGGAGGTCATATAGTTGAGAAAGGTATAGTCCGTACAGTAGAGAAAGTGCAAGCATTTCGAGGTAGTTTGACACATAAATCTAGGCACATTTAATGTTGGAAAATTCATACAGCAAACCCAAAATTAATGGCATGATTTTCTAGAAATTTTGTACAACATTATATGTTTTGACAGCCGTACAGTTGTACAGATTTCTTACACATAAATCGAGGAGATGATTTGGGGGTTGTTCAGAAGGAGATTTGGCTCATTTTTTCTGAGATAAGTTTGTGAGTGTTTTGCTATAAAATTTCTTTTGTAACATAAGAATTTCTCTGAGCTTTGAAAATAATTAAAATTCCCTCTCTCACTAGTTTTCCCCTTGTGGGTTTTTTCAGGGTCAATGTTAGACCAAAAATATTTGTGTCTATAATTTTATGAGTTATTGTGTTGCTGATAGAAATTTATTTCTGCATTAAATGTTGTTCAGAATCCTCATGTTTCAGTTATGAAATTTGTTTATATTCTGAGTATTGTATGGTTGTCATAAAAGTGGGTTTTGGGCATTAAACATTGAGTGATCTTAGTGAGACTTGAAATTGGGTGGGGTATGAAAATTTTACATGGTGTTAGAGTTGAGTTGAAGGGAAGTGCAGATTTAAATCAACAATATAGAGAGTGGGACATAAGTTACTTCACCAAACAGATTTTCGGATTTTATTTTCAGCTGAGAAGGGTCAATGGCTACAGGTTTAAGGGTTGAGGACATACTTGATGAGGCAGTAAATTTTTGTGCTTTGTAGGAGAGAATGATTTTGATTCTGCAGGAGAGTGAGTTATGGGACATTGTTGAGAACTCCACAACAAACCCAATAACAATTCCTACAGATGGTACTCTTATAGAAGCTTATAACAAGAAGAGTATCAAGGCTAAAATGATCAGCCTTGATGCCATCAAGGACCATTTTATTCCTCATGTGACAGGGAAGACAAATGCCTATGAGATGTGGGAGTCCTTGACGTAGTCGTATCAAAGTAAAAATGAGAACCGAAAGATGGTTTTGAGAGAGAAACTAAAAAGCATTAGAATGACCAAGGTTGAAAATGTGGTCACATATCTTACCAGGTTGACACAGGTGAGAGATAAACTTAGTGTTGTTGGGGAGGCCATTGTTGACTGTGAACTTGTGAGGACAACATTGAATGGGGTGACCAAACAACAGGTTGTTTTTGTTGAGGGCATTGTGGCTAGGGAGAATATTTCTAAGTGGGAACGTCTTTGGGATGATTTTCTTCGGGAGAAAACCCAGAGAGGTTATGTGCATGGAAGTTCATCTACTGCTAATGATGATGAGAATGTGGCTCTTTTTGATAACAACAAGAAGAATTTTAAAAATGGTCCTAAGGGAGGAAACAAACCAAAGATTGAAGGCAAGAAGGACATGAGCAAAGTCAAGTTCTTTGCATGTCACAAGTTTGGGCACTATGTGGGACACTGTCCTAATAATAAGAAGAAGCAGACAACAACTTCAACAGAGGTGGAGGAGTTTTCCACCAAGTTCGATAAGGAGTTTTCCTTAGTGGTGTGTTTTTCCACTGGAGCCACACATTCCAGTGTTTGGTATATTGATAGTGGTGTCCCCCGCCATGTGACAGGTGTTCGTGAGAATTTGAAAGATCTTACACAGATTGGTGATCTTGAGGTAGTGCTTGGAGATGACTGGGTGGTCAAGGCAGTTGGTGGTGGGACAATATCGTTTCAAAGGGAGTCTCGACCTCCCATGTTGTTGAGAGATGTCCTATATGTTCCTAGCTTGAAGAAGAACTTGATTTCAGTTTCTACTATTGAGGAGAGGGGATATGAGGTGTTGTTCCATGATGGATAGGTGCTCCTATTTCCCAAGGGATCCAATATCACTTCGACCAAAGTGATTGGGACTCAACATGAGAAGTTGTACAAGCTCATTTTTCAGCCAGTGGGTGCATTGTATCATATTACCAGCAACAATGATCTTTGTGAGCTATGGCATAGGAGGATGGCCCATTTGCATCATGGGGCTCTGAGGATACCGAGGGAGATTGTGTCTGGAGTGCCAGAGTTCATTACAGATTACCAGGAGTTGTGCAAGGGGTGTGCTTTGGGAAAGTACACCAAGACTTATTTTCCAAGTAGTGACAACAGAGTAGCAAGTATACTTGATCTGATTCATCCTGATGTATGTGGTCCTATGTCTTCTGCATCTTTGAGTGGTTGTTTGTACTATGTCATATTCATCGATGAATTCTCTTGGAAGTCTTGTATTTTATTCATGAAGACTGAAGGACGGGTCTTAAATTGGTTCCAAGAGTTCAAAGCTCTTGTGGAGAACTAGATTGGGAGGAAAATTAGAGTACCGAGGACAAATAATGGGGGTGAGTATACCTCCAAGGATTTTAATGACCTCTGTGTAGGAGAGGGAATCAAGAGGGAGTTGATTGTTCCTTACAACCCACAACATAATGGGGTTGTTGAGAGGAAGAACATGGCCACAGTTCGAGCTGCGAGAGCCATGTTGCATGATCAGGGGTTGTCACTCTTTCTTTGGGATGAGGCATGGGACATTGCAGTTTATCTTTAGAACATGAGTCCACATAAAGCATTGGGGGATAAGACTCCTGAGGAGGATTTCTCTAGGAAGAAGCCTGAGGTTGGGCACTCTAGGATTTTTGGGTGCCTTACATATTCACATGTCCCTTCTGAGAATAGGACAAAGCTAGAGCCCACGATAGAAAAGGGGATTCTTGTTGGGTATAGCGAGAGTTCAAATGCTTGCTGCATATACATCCCTTCCTTGAGGAAGACAGTTGTGCGAAGGGATGTGAGATTTGAGGAGGATAGAGCCTTTAGGAAGTCATGAGGGACTAAGAGGGGTGAGAAGTCATCACCTCAGATTCAAGTGATTCCACAACAGACTTAAGTGACATAGAGTTCAAGACCACCATCTTCCGTGATGACTTGTCCACGGGTTACAGGGCCACAGATGTCAGGATCACAGGTTACTAGTCCTCAGGTTTCAGGATTGAGTGTTCCAGATTCTACTTCAGGTTCACATTCTTCAGGTGATGGGGTTAAGCAGGGGGGGTCCCCTCTACAGGACACTACTTTAGAGAGGAGGAAGCCCAAGTGGATTTAGGACACTATGAGGGAGGCACAGGGATCTGGGGGGAATCCCAGGCAGGCTGTGAGGGAGAGTAAACCTCCTAAGAGATTTTGCAGCTACATTGCAATGGTGAGAAACATCAGGGAATCTGAGCCTTCCACTTTTGAGGAGGTTGCTGGTAGACAGGTTTGGAGATTCCATGATGGAAGAGTACAGTTCTATCATGAAGAATGATGTTTGCGAGATTGTTCCTAGACATGAGGGGAAGTCAGTGGTGACTTCTAGGTGGCTCTATGAACTCAAGTATGTTGTAGATGCTAGCGTTGAGAAGTACAAAGATTGTTTTGTGTCTCGGGGGTTCTCACAGGTTGAGGGAGTTGACTATGATGAGACATTTGCTTCAGTTGCTAGATATAGCTCGATCAAGGCAGTGATCTCCATTGCAACAAAGATGTGTTGGAAGATCCATCAGATGGATATGAAGACCACATTTCTGAATGGTCTCATACAAGAGGATGTGTATATTGAGCATCCATTGAGATTTGAGGTGCATGGGAGAGAGTCTCATGTGTGTAGACTGAATAAGGCATTGTATGGGCTGAAACAAGCTCCCATAGCTTGGTATTTTAGGATTCATCCATACTTGCAACATTTGGTCTCCGAGAAGAGTGAGGCAGATGCCAACCTGTACTTCATTGTGGTTGGAGAGGATCCTCTCATACTCTTGCTATATGTTGATTATATTTTCATTACAGGGGTTGAGAGATTCATTACTAGCTACAAGGAGAGCCTTGCTTCAGAGTTCGAGATGAAAGATATTGGACTGATGCATTATTTTCGGGGGTTGGAGGTTTGACAGGAGCCTGGACACATCTTTATGGGTCAAGGGAAGTATGCTTGTGACATTATGAGGCGATTCCATATGGAGGATTGTAGGCCCATGACCACACCCATGATCACTAAATGGAAAAAGATGCATGCTTCTGAGTCACAGTTGGTTGATCCAACATTATATCGTCAGTTGATCGGTTCATTGATGCATTTGGTCAATACCAGACCAGATATTTGTTTTTTTTGTCAACACTCTTAATCAGTTTATGGTGGAGCCTAGGGGAGTGCATTGGGTGGAAGCAAAACATGTGCTCAGGTATCTTTGTGGTACAGTGGATTATGGCCTGGACTATCTGAGAGGGGATGGAGTTTGATTGGTGGGCTATACTGATTCAGATTGGGTAGGATGTGTCAGTGACAGGAAGAGTACTTATGGATGTTGCTTCGGATTGGGCTCAACAGTGGTGTCTTGGTTCATTTGGAAGAAAAAGTTAGTGGCTTTGAGTTCTATAGAGGCTGAGTATATGGCTTCCTGTCATGCCAGTTGTGAGGCCATTTAGCTTCGCAAGTTGTTGGTGGGATTATTTGGTGTGCAGTTGAGACCCACTATGATTTAATGTGACAATCAGAGTTGTATCAAACTCTATGAGAATCATGTTTTTCACGATAGGTCTAAGCACATTGAGATTCGATATCACTTCATCCAAGATTATGTTCAAAGAGGAGAAATTGAGCCACAATATATATCTACAGATGAGCAGATTGTAGACATACTCACTAAAGCTTTAGGAAAAGGCAAGTTTGTATTTTTCAGGGATAAGCTTGGAGTGGTGAGTAACACCTTCCTTGGTAAGAGGAAGTGTTAAAAATAATTAAAAAGTACCTATTCAAGTGTTTCTCATCACCTAGGCACCTAAGGGTGGGAAAATGCCTAATGTGGACCCTATTCATTTAATTTATGAGATGTAAATTAAAAGGTGACTTTTTGAACTTCGGGAAAGTGGGTGAGTTAAGTGATTTAATCTCCACCACTCATCTTATCTAATCTCAGCCATTGGATTAGATGACTTTTCACCTTCCCTCTCATTGAGTCGATTAGGGTAAGGAAGGGACACTCATTGTTCAGTTGTTGAATGAATTTTTGGAGAGCAAAAGGAAGAGAAAAAGTCGGGCTAGAGAAGAGAGGAACTTGTTGAGCATTGGCATGCATTCCAAGGCAAGGTACAACAAAAAAATCGAGGCAAAGGGTACAACCAGTAGACATGTCGTAGAGTATGGATTTTTGGAGGTTGTACAACTGAGAAAGGTACATTCTGTACAACATAGAAAGTGCATGCATTTCGAGGTAGTTTAACACAAAAATCTAGGCACATTTAATGCATGAAAATTCATACATCAAACCAAGAATTAATGGCATGGTTTTCTAGACAGTCCGTACAACATTAAATGTTGTGACAACCGTATAGTTGTACATATTTCTTGCATAGAAATCGAGGAGTTGATTTGGGGGTTGTTCAAAAGAAGATTTGGCTCATTTTTTTGAGATAAGTTTGTGAATTTTTTGCTGTAAAATTTATGTTGTAACAGAAGAATTTATCTGAGCTCTGAAAATAATAAAAACTCCCTCTCTCAGTGGTTTTCCCCTTGTGGGTTTTTCCAAGGTCAATGTTAGACAAAAAATCTCTGTGTCTATAATTTTCTGAGTTATTGTGCTACTGATAGAAATTTATTTCTGCATTAAATGTTGTTCAGAATCCTCATGTTTCAGTTTTGAAATTTGTTTATATACTGAGTATCTTATGGTTGTCATAAAACTAGGTTTTGGGCATTAAACAGTGAGTGATCTTAGTGAGACTTGAAATTGGGTGGGGTCTGAAAATTTTACAGATTTTGTCGAGGATGTGTTCTTGGAAAACAACATAAAGATCCTTTTCCAAAAGGAAAATCAGTGCATGCTACAACACCTATTGAGTTGGTACATAATGATCTTATGATTTTTCCTACTTGCTCATTTTTGGGGGCTAAGTATGCACTCACTTTCATTGATGACTTCTCACAATGCTCTTGAGTGTACTTTCTTAAGTTCAAGAGTGAGGTCTTTTCCACCTTCAAGACCTTCAAGGCCTTCGTTGAGAAACATTCCTCTCATTCTATCAAGAATCTACGCACAGATAATGGGTTGGAGTATGTCAATCATGCATTCAAATATTTTTGCAGAGAACATCGTATTTTGTATCAACATTATGTTCCCTACAACCCTCAACAAAATGGCATTGTTGAAAGAAAGAGCAGAACATTGAAAGAGATGTAAAATTGTATGATTCAGTCCAAGAACATGCCACCTTCTTTTTGGGCCTAAGCAATGAACTGTGCCAACTACATTAAGAATCAGATGCCTCATAAAGCAGTGTTGCATATATGACTCCAAAGGAAGCTTGGAGTCATGTTAAGTCGAATGTCTCTACTTTTAGAGTATTTGGTAGTGCAGTGTGGGAATTAATTCCAAATGAAAAGTGTAAATTTATGGAGAAGAAGAGCCAACCATTGATATTTGTTGGCTACTGTGAAGACATGAAAGCATATAAGTCATTTGATCCTATTACTAATGATGTGTTGTTTCATAGGCCTATCCATTTTGATGAGAATTGCAAACACTCATTTATCCCTACTCTCTCCATAGATTTCCATGATGGTACAAATCATGTTGATAATCTTGTTTTTGAAGAACAAGAAGATGAGGAACATCATACAACTGTAGATGAGGAAAGTTAGCTAGTCGAAAATCAACCAACAACAGTTGAGCAACCTACACAAGAGCAACTTGATCAGGAACAATAATTAAGGAGGAGCATTCAAGAGCAAAAGGAACCTGATCAATATGGCTATGAACCATCCTATTTTAGTTATTTTTCTCCTACTCCTTGCAACATCCAGCCACAAATGACATTTATCTCTATTTTGAGTCACACCATTTCAGATGATCCCCAACAATTCTTTGATGTTGTTGGGAAAATTAAATGGGAAACTTCCATGAAATAGTAGTATTCTTCCTTGATGAATAATCACACATGGGATCCCGTTCCTCTTCCCAAGGGACGAAAACTATTTCGTTGCAGATGGGTCTATAGAACCAAATATGTTGCAGATGGATCTGTTGACAAACATAAGGCAGGACTAGTGACCAAGGTATTTTCACAAGTTGAAGAGATTGATTATTTTGAGGATTTTTCCCCTGTTGCCAAGATTAATTCCATATGTCTTGTGCTTTCTCTTGCTTCCTCTCAAGTTTGGAAAATTTACCAGATGGATGTGAAGAGTTCTTTTTTGCATAGATATTTAAAAGAGGAGATCTACATGGAGCATCCTCTTTGTTTTGTGCAAGACGCTTCCCTTGTATGTAGGCTTCAATGTTCATTATATGGTCTCAAACAAGCTCCCCAAGCTTGGTATGAGAAGATGGACATTTTTTTTACCACTTTAGGATTCTGACGTTGCCAATCAGATCCTACAGTTTACACTCAAAGGGAAGGAACTAGTCTTTTGATATTAGTTCTATATGTGGATGATTAGATTCTCACTAGGAGTTATTCATCCATGATTCAGAGTCGCGTACAACAAAAATTGATGGCTCAGTTTGATATGACGGATATTGGTATTTTGTATTACTTTCTTGGATTGTAGGTTCATCAGTCTTATGAAGGGATCTCCATCTACCAACAAAATTATGCCCTTGATTTGCTTCAGCACTTTGGCATGGCTAATTGTAAGCCTTTTCCTACTCCTTTTCAGTCAAGTTTCACTCTTTCTACCAGCCACTCTTCATCGCGAGTCAATATTTCGTTGTATCAACAACTAGTTGGGAGTATACTATATTTGACTCATACACGTTGTGGCATCTTCTTTGCAGTTGGACTTGTATGTCGGTTCTCTCAGGATCCTCATGAGAGTCATTGGAAGGAAGCTAAGCACATTCTTAGGTATATTTAGGGGACTGCTAGATTTGGCATTAAGTATATTGTTGATACTTCTGAGCTTGTGGGTTTCACAGATTCTGATTGGGCCGATTCTATTGATGACCGAAAGTCCACCACATGCTTTGTTTCTCACCTTGGTTCTACTCCTATTTCTTCGTCTTGTAAAAAGCAATCAACAATTTCATTATCATCTGCAGAGGTTGAGTATCGTGCTTCTCTTCTTGCTAGTCAATAATTCCTTTTGTTTCGACAACTATTGATAGAGTTTGGCATTTCATAGGATCATCCTATTAAACAGTGACAACAAATTTCCCAAGATTAGGATTTTAAATCCTATAATTCAGCATTAGTTGTAACTAAATTAGACTAAGTTGGAATTTGGTTATGATCACATTCAATAATCAGTTTCTAATGTACATTGATATAATTGCATATATGCCCGTAGAGGCTGTATGACGTGTGAGTGAGCTGTTGTAATCTCCCTTATCTGAATAATAGAACAACCGATGTCTTCCCTTGGTGGACGTAGCCCAATGTTTGGGTGAACCACATAAATCTCTGTGTTTTATAATCTATGTGATAGTTGATTGTGTTTTTTCCACATTTACAATTATAACAAGTGGTATTAGAGCGTAAGGAGGCCACAGACTAGAAGAAGGGCGCATGTTGAGTTTGTTGAGGTTGTTCGCTGAAGGATCCACTCGCTGGAAGACTCGAAGGGCCGCGTCAGATCATGCACGCGGTGTTCCCATGGACAAAGGTGGCTAGAAATCCGTGACGTCTACTGTTGCGTTGGAGACGCTACGTGGGTTGCTTGAAGGGAGTGCTACTCACCAAGTGGAGGGAGCGTCATTTTCAAAGGTCCCTTATAAAAAATTTATTTTATACTTCAATGCCCGTCTATATGCTTGAAAGGAGCGGCGATCTATCTACCAAGAAAATTATTTTGCATGGTATGTAAAACGTGAGGTGAATGTTTTTCATGGGCATCTTATTTATGAGGTGAAAAAGGCTATTTAACTCATGGTAGCGATGTTGTCTTATTATGCATGGTCCTGAGGTGAATTAAAAAGGTGAATTTGTATTATATGAATAAATTCAAGTGGTGAATTTTTGAAAAAGTGAATCTTTTTAATAAAAGATTTTTTATTAAACCTTTTTAATATATTATTAAAAGGTTTTTTGGGTTAAACCTTTTTAAAATTATTGTTCAACATTGATTAAGATCATTCCTTCATATAAGGGACTTGGTTATTATAAGCAATGGTGTTTTGGAATGGAGAAGATGCAGAGTGCCAAATTCAAAATCGAGAAGTTCACTGGCAAGAACAATTTTGAGATCTGGAAGGTTAAGATGCAAGATTTTCTCATGCAATAAGGTGTTGATAAGGCGCTTGTGGGAAAATCGAAGAAACCCGTGACCATCACAGATGAAGAGTGGGAAGAGATTGATGTGAGAGCACAGAGTGCCATACATATGTTCTTGGTTGATGATGTTCTGTTCAACATTGTTTCAGAGAAGACAAAAGTTAGTTTATGGACGAAGCTGGAAAGATTGTATATGACAAAATCCTTGACGAACAAGATCTTTCTAAAAATACAATTGTACAGTTTGTGCATGAAGGAAGGTACGAAGATAGTTGATCATTTAAATGTTTTTAATGATCTTTTAGTTCAGTTGACTAGCATGGGATTAAAATTTGAATCTGAAGATAAGGGAATTACATTATTGTGTTCTTTACCTACGTCATGGGATCACTTTGTTACCTCTATTAGTTTCAGCACAACAAAAAGTATTGAGTTTGATGTTATTCTTGGAGCACTAATGTCTGAGGAAATAAGAAAGAAAACAATTTCAGAAACCTCTACATCTAAGGCAATGATGGTCAGAGGCAAACCAAAAGAAAGAGGACATGGTCAGAGGGATTTCTCTAGGTCAAAGTCGAAGGGCATAAAAAGAAAGCTTAAGTGTTGGTTTTGTGGCAAATCTGGACACCTGAAGAAGGACTTTTGGAAGAGACAACAAGCCTCCAAAGAAAACCCTCCAAAAGAGATGAAGGAAGCAAACACAACTGAAACATGTTCAACAACAGGTTCAGGTATGATTGATGAAGTTTTATCAATTAGTATTGGTTCACGTCATGATCAAAAATGGTTATTAGATTCTGGTGCTTGAAATCACATGTGTCTTCATAGACACTGGTTTATTACTTACCATTCTATAGATGATGGAATAGTTTACATGGGAAATGATATATCATGTAAAGTTATGGGAGTTGGTAGCATTCAAGTTAAGATGTTTGATGGAACTGTTAAAATACTAACTAATGTGAGACATTTAACTGAGCTTAGGAAGAACCTAATTTCTTTGGGAGTCTTAGACACTGGAGGATATACGAGTATTTTTCAAGGTGGAGTTATGAAATTCTACAAAGGAATCCTATTGGTTATGAAAGCAAACAAGGTTGGTAACCTATTTCTGTTAGAAGGAAGAACTGAGTCTGATCATGCTATAGCGATATCTGAGAACGACAGTGATTCTTTTTTACTGTGGCATCAACGGTTGGGTCATATGAGTGAACAAGGATTAAAGGTATTATCTGATCGCAAGTTACTTCCTAGTCTAAAGTCTTTAAAGTTAGATTTATGCAAGCACTGTATTTATGGAAAACAGAATAGGCAGAGACTTAAAATTGGAAGACACACCAGTGAAGGAATCCTTGATTATATCCATTCTGATGTTTGGGGACCATCCCCTACTATTTCATATGGAGGATCATCATATTTTGTAACTTTTATAGATGACTTCTCTAGTAAGGTTTGGGTCTATATGTTGAAAACTAAGGCTGATGTATTTACAGTTTTCAAGTAGTTTAGAGATTTAGTGGAAAAGAGCACTGGTAGCTCCATTAAATGTTTAAGAACTGATAATGGTGGTGAATGTATGCCAATGGAATTTGAGAACTATTGCAATGAGTTTGGGATTGATAGGCATAAAACCACTGCCTATACTCTTCAACATAATGAAGTTGTTGAACGCATGAACATGATTCTTCTAGAGAGAGCAAGGAGTATGCTAAGTAATGCCAACTTGCAGCAAGAGCTATGGAAAGAAGCAGTAACCATAGCTTGTTATTTGGTGAATCGATCACCATCAACAGCAATAGAATGCAACATTCTGAAGTGGTATGGAAAGGACACCCTTGTAATTATTGTAATCTTAAAGTTTTTGGTTTTGAAGCCTATGCTCTAATTCCGAAACATCAACGTTCTAAATTAGATCCAAAATAAAAAAAGGATTATCTTTGTTAGATATGGTGATGGTATTAAGCGGTACAGGTTGTGAGATCCTACTTCCCACAAGATCACCATTAACAGAGATGTAATATTTGATGAATCATCTCTCATCAAATCAAATGTAGATGTTCAAATGAAACATGAAGAAGTACCTAAGTATCAACAGATTCAGTTTGAAACCCATTCAAATACAGATGAAAGTGAACATGAACAAGTTTTTGAAGATGTTCATGAATATTTTCTTGCAGAGGAAGACTTGGTTGATGACAAAAATCAACAGAATTTGGGTGAGCCACAAACTTCACTAAGGATATCTACGCAGGTCAGAAATCCTCCAAGAAGGTATGATTATTTTGTTTCGTCAATTTCTTTGAGTACTAATGATGATGAACCTTCGTGCTATCAAGAAGTTGTGAAGGGTTCTAACAGTGATAAATGGAAAGAAGCAATGAAGGATGAAATGAAGGCATTAGAGAAGAACGCCACATGGGACCTGGTAGAACTTCCAAGAGACAAGAAAATTGTAGGTTGCAAGTGGATCTACAAGCTAAAGAAGGGTGTTGATGATAAGGTGGAAACGTAAAAGGAAAGGATGGTTGCAAAAGGATATTCTCAGAAAGAAGGTATTGAATTTCATGAGATTTTTTCACCAGTTGTAAAGAATGTTTCAATTCGAATTGTCTTATCATTCACTGCATTGCTTGATTTAGAGTTGGAGAAACTAGATGTTAAGACTTCTTTCTTAAATGGAGATTTGGATGAGGAAATTTACATGGAACAACCTGAAGGATTCGTTCAAAATCGCAGCAAGAAATTTGTTTGCAGACTCAATAAATCATTATATGGTCTAAGGCAGTCGCCCAGACAATGGTACAAGAAATTTGACTTTTTCATGGTGAGCCAGAATTATACAAGGAGTGAGTATGATCATTGTGTCTACTTTAAAAAAATGAATAATGACATATTCATTATCTTAGTATTGTATGTTGATGATATGCTATTAGCAAGAAAAATCATAACTGAGATCAACAGGTTAAAGGCTCAGATGGCTAGGACGTTCGATATGAAAGATCTAGGAGCAGCAAGGCAGATTTTGGGCATGGATATATTCAGAGACAGGAGGAATGGTAAGCTTTGGTTGTCACAACAGAAGTATGTTGAGAAGATACTTTTGAGGTTTGGAATGAACGATGTGAAACTAGTTTCAATCCCTTTGGCTTCCCATTTTAAGCTTTCTTCAAGTTTATGTTCTAGTACAAAAGAAGAACATGAATATATGTCTCGAATAGCATATGCTAATGCAGTAGGAAGTCTAATGTATGCAATGGTTAGTACAAGGCCAGACATTTCACATGTAGTTGGGGTTGTCAGCAGGTATATGGAAAATCCAGATAAAGAGCACTGAGCAACAATGAAATGGGTGCTTCGGTATCTGAGGGGCACAAGTGATTATTGTATCACCTATAACAGTGGTTGTGAATTAGTCTGTGGATATGTTGATTCTCATTTTGTAGGTGATTTGGACAAGAGAAGGCCGACTTCAGGGTATGTCTTTACTCTTGAAGGTGGAGCCATTAGTTGGATGTCAAAGCTACAAAACATTGTTGCTTTATCCACTACAGAAGAAGAATACGTAGCTGCTTCACATGCTTGCAAAGAGGTAGTTTGGTTGAAAGGTTTGTTTGGTGAGTTTGGAAGGATGCAAGAAAAAGTAAAGTTACTTTGTGATAGTCAAAGTGCTATTCACTTGGCTAAGAATCCAACCTATCAC
>JASDQU010109523.1:55407-70912 GCA_032191745.1 Picea mariana | reverse complement strand
CTCCATTAACTTTATTATTTAAATAATTTATTTTGTATTCACTTTGAATTATAGTACACTCATCACTTCACTTTATTATTTACCTTCTAAAATATCTTAAACCACTTTGACTACTTTGACCTTTTGGGACTTCTAGATGACTCATGAGGGTTCTCCAACTTCACATGGCTATAAATCTCTAACCATGAGGAGTTATGTGACGTTTCACATACCATTGGAAATGACATGACATGTACTATCCATATAGAATATTATTTCCTGTAAATATATCAAAACACATACCATTATTCATCAAACAAACTTGGGTCCATTACCCAAGCCTAGGTTCTCTAACTTCTCATGGCCATAACTGTCTAACCATGAGGAGTTATGTGACGTTCCACAATCACCGGAAATGGAATGACATGTACTATCCATATAAAATAGTCTTACCTTCAAATATATTAAAAATAATACCATTATACATGAAACAACCTTGGTTACATTACCCAAACATTTGTGCTACTAGACTTTCTCCAAGGGTTGACATCAATCACTAAGGGTTGACATCAATCTAAAATATCACTCTCCAATGGTTGACATCAATGAAAATCAACAATCCATACCAACTGTCCATCAACCTAAGCCAACTGTCTAACAATCTCCCCCTTTGGCATTGATGGCAACACCAACATTGATGGCAACAGTTAGTCATCATAACATTCATGCTTATACTCCTCATCAATGTTTCTATCTCTCCCCCTTTGACATCAATGGAAAAGGGTATCTCCCTTTGGGGCTGATCCCCCTTACTGAACTCTCCTTGGGGATGCTCCCCCTATCTACATGCCTTTGATTTTTCTTTGTGTTTATAAGCCTCTGATCACTCAAAGTCTTCCACAGAAGTGGTTTTGTAAGATGTCTACAACTTGTTCTTTTGTGCCCACATATTCAACTATGATGTTCTTCTCTGCAAACTGTTACCATAGAAAGTGATACTTTATTGGAATGTGCTTCGTCTTGGAGTGCATCAACATGTTATTTGAGATACTGATGATGCTTGTATTATCACAATAGATTGGAATGGGCTCATCATACTCAACCTGTATATTTGTCAAAGTTTTTTTCATCCATAGAACCTGTGTACAACATGCTTCTGCTGCAATATACTTTGCCTGAACTGTAGATAAGGATACTGATTATTGTTTCTTGCTTAGCTAAGATACTAAACACTCACCGAAGTAGAATGCTGCTCCACTAGTGCTTCATCGGTCATCAATGCAACCTTCCCAATATGCACTTGTGTAGGCAATAAGTGATAGATCCTTTCCTTTTGGATACCATAATCCAAACTCTTTTGTTCCTTTGAGATATCTAAAAATCCTCTTCACTGCTAATACATGCGATTCCTTTGGTGCTGCTTGAAATCGTGCCACCTGTCCAACTGCCTGCATTGCATTTGGTCTAGATGCTGTCACGTATAGTAAGCTACCAATCATTGACCTGTATTGCCTTTGGTCTGTAGACTTTGAATCATCATCTATTCTCAACTTGCAACTGGTTTGCATAGGAGTGGTAATTTCTATGAATCCATGCTCTCATCCATACTTTCCAAGACTCTACTTGCGCAACTGTCCATAATGTTGACCCATTTATTATTATACTATCATGAAGTCTTGATTAATCCATCAAATTGTACTTCTGTTAACCAAATGCTCTGGATCTGTCTTCTCAAACTATGCAAGTTGCTCGAAGGATGGTTCTTTGGTCTATCACAACTATCGCATATACTCCCCCTGTCTAATATTCATATTACTTGGGAATCTCTAAGCCGGATGGCTCAGAACAATTCCTGCTCTGATGTGTATTCATTATCATATTCATTGGTAGATTCATCATCATCTTCATTGGTAGATTCATCATCTCTCTGAGGTCTGAATTCTTTCTTTCTTTCTGTGGATTCATATTTCACTACAATGCCTGAAAGTACAATCTCTTGAACCTGTTCCTTATTTACCTGTCCTTATTTTCTTTCAGTTATTTTCCAAACCTTTCTGTATATGACATCTTTTTTTTTCTCTGTAGATTTTTCTTCATCTAGTTTTATTGCCAATCTTGCAATCTATGTGACCTGGTCTTTGTTCACCTGTTCTTCGTGTTTTCTTATCCATACTTTCTTATATCTGATATCAATGTTCTCTTTCATGGAAGTATCGATCATGATTCTACAATCACTAGCTATTTGTCCATAGTTATGACATTTGTAACATTCAATGTTACATGGGGCCACTTATGCACTTATTTCTTGAACATTTCTTTTATAATTCATGCAATCTGCAACCTTATGTCCAAAATTAGTACAATAAAAACAATGACCATAAAATAAATTTGCATACCTGGGAGTGAATGATCTTTTTTGTGGTGTAGTCCTTTTGAATTTCTACCTTGACTGATCATGATCATGATTGAAGCTTCTTTGTGGCTTGAACATGAATGGTCTTCTTGAAGATGTATCTTCAATAGTTTTCTTAGATTCTGGTTGACCATGATTCCTTCCTTTGAGTACTTTTGCATAACTCTTTCTATTTTCTTCATTCTTTTTTTTTAGCAACCTTGAGTGCTTCTCTTCATTCTCTATAACTGATGTGGATGTTCTTGTCTCTTCAACGTTCTTGTTGATCTTGACGATTTTACTTTTGAATGTGACAACTTCTTCTCCAAGCTTCTCAACCTCTTCTTCTTTCTTCATTATCTGGGACTTTGTGACTTCTTCTGTTCTTTTTGATTCTTCAAGATGAATTTTTAATGTGATTATTTCTTCTTCAAGACCTTTCTCTTATTGACCAAACTTCGCCTCAAGATGTTTTAGATCGTTAGTTCTTTCCTTAAGATGATCCGTCAATATATTCTCTCTCATTTCTGCTTCTTCCTTCTGTGCTTCTATGTTGGCTTCCAAATACTACTTTTGATATTCAATATTTTCTTTGATATTTCTTTCTTCTTCTAGTTGAGTTATTAAGTTCTTGATGACCTATTGGGCTTCTTAAAAAATGTGAACACTTTCCTTTTGTTTCATCAATTCTTTCTTGAGGGACTTGTTTTCTTCTCTTAGTTCATCTAAAGCACTAATCAATTATACTTCATAATTGTCTTCCTTTTCAATTAGTTTTTCTGTCTCATTTCCTTCATGGCATTCTATTTCAAGATGTTCACATTTTTCACAATTAAAACAAAACAACATACCTTTGGTGATTATGTACTCTTCATCTTCTGAATCTGTTTGACATGGTGAACATAATTCTTCTTGATACGTATTTTCATCTTCTTTGGAATTTTCTTAATCTGTGATGGGTGAAGAATATATGTCATGTAACTTATCCCAAAGTTGCTTGGCTGATGAAAATTTACCAACCTTTTCTCTTATTGGATTAGGTAATCCTTCCCAGATGAAATCCATTGCTATTTTGTTATTCTTCTTCAATTCCTTCTTGGCTGCGGTCTTTTCCCTTTTTGAACTATCATATCCTGTAACAACTGATAGCCAAATATAATGTCCTTGTGCCTATAAAAATAATTTCGTCCTTCTGCTTCACATCTCATACTTAAAACCATTCCAACCATTAAAAATTGGTACTCCATTCTCAAAATAATCCATGATCTCCTTCTAGTGGTTAAAATATTTCTTGAAGGAACCGACTTTGATACCAATTGTTGGATTACTGAGCGGGGGGTGAATCAGTAATAGAGCAATTTAATTCTTTTTCACCATAAAATGAAAGTGTTATATCAATGTATCATTATCATCCAATAGTTGCCGAGTAAATAAAAAATGAACAAATGAGCAATCACACACATACACAATACACCAGTGTTTTACGTGGAAACCCAAAGCAGGAGAAAACCACGAAACACTTTTTGTTATATGTCTTTAAGAATTACATTCATTGGAAGCACCAAATTCCTTTATTTTCCAGCTGCAACTGGAAGGAGGTTCCAACCCCCTAGTTTCTTAGGCTACAACCTGAAGGAAGCTCCAACTCCCCAATTCTCTGGATACAACCAGAAGGAGGCTACAACCCCCTATGTTCTTTGGCTACAACCAGAAGGTGGCTACAACCACCTGTCCTTTCCTCATCCAACCACCCTAACGTATAAGTAGAATGATGGAACCACTTTCACACTATCACTGTGAGATATACTGCTGTAAACCTGCACAAATCAACCTGCACCAAACAATATGTACCAATAACCTGAACCATGCATCAACCATGCATCAACATGTACCTCAACCTGTAATCAACTTGTACCATAAACAAGTGCATCAACCATGTACCAAACTGTACCAAACAACCTGTACCATAAACAAGTGCATTAGCCATGCACCAACCTATACCTCAACCTGTACCATGAACAAGTGCATCAACCATGCACCAAACCTGTATGAATAACCTATCACAACAACCTGTCCAAACAACCTATCACAACAACCTATCTCATAAATATTATCAACCAAATCAGATCTACTCACCAAGATCAATCACCAAGACAACTCTCAAAGATGTGCATCAACCAAGCATAACAAAACAACTCATAATCATCACCAAGATCAATATGTGCTTCTAACAATATACCAATACAAGTATGCTACATCATCCATAAACCATGTGCCAAAAATACTACTAACAAGTGCCTCCAACCATGTACCAAGTATGTACCAATCATGTATCAACTACTCATCAACTATGACTCATCAAGATGTACCAACATCATCAACTATACACTTCATGTATGTGCCAACTCATCAACTACTTGTCTCAACAATGTACCCAACATGTACCTCAACCAAAAGCCCCCATCAATTTGATCATCCAAATCTGATTTGTAACTTTGTAATAGACTTGGTGTATATGATCACATACCTGCAAACCTTCCTTAACTTTAACAACAAGAGACTAACATTTTCATCAAACTTTACTTTAGTCTCACATGACTAGTTTTGGATTAGTCAACAACCCTAACTTGAAATAATCATAACTATGCACCTGTAATGAAAAAAAATATGAAAATAGTACACAATGTTCTTCAGTGTGTTTTATGAAACTCCTCTAGGTGTCACTACTTGAAACCTCTCAGAAAAGGAGTTATAGCAAAAATGACATACCTTGTTGACTTCTGTCTTATTCTAGAGAGCGAACTTGTAGAGCGTTCCCGACAAAGAATATTTGTTGTATAGATCTGAAAATTGTACACAGAATAATAAAGACTATACTATAACCAAAAAATTTGGTCTTACTGAATTTGGATCAGTTATGAATAAGTTATGACATTTTTACCCGAAACACTTGTTTTAGACTAGTTTCAGGACTAGCCACAAACCCTATTTTCCACGGAGTGTAACTCCAAAAATACAATGACCCACAAGCTGAAATTTGTACCATAGCTACTTGGATATGTTTCTTTAATGTCCTCCCAATTTCATGGTCTAGATCATTCTAGAAAAAAATTTATTGCGAAAATGGTTAGATGACCTGTAAATAACATACCTTAGAAAGCATCATGAAAATAATTTATCCTCCCTTGAATTTCAGCCTTCTTTACTTCACTTTCCCTATGAAATTCAGCTTAGATATCCTTTGGTTACCTTAGTCACCTACAGATATTCAATATTCTCAAGTGTGATTAAAATGAGAGAGCCTTGCCTCTTATTTATACATTCATGTAGCTTCCTCAAGGGGTTACCTTTTAACCATCTTAGCCCACTTTCCTTATTTTAGGGTCAACCAACTTCTAATTTCTCCATTAACTTTATTATTTAAATAATTTATTTTGTATTCACTTTGTATTATAGTACACTCATCACTTCACTTTATTATTTACCTTCTAAAATCTCTTAAACCACTTTGACTACTTTGACCTTTTGGGGCTTCTAGATGACTCATGAGGGTTCTCCAACTTCAC
Source organism: Picea mariana (assembly GCA_032191745.1). Lineage (NCBI taxonomy): Eukaryota > Viridiplantae > Streptophyta > Pinopsida > Pinales > Pinaceae > Picea > Picea mariana. The sequence continues at coordinate 64,975 of JASDQU010109523.1, read as the reverse complement.
ATGGACATAACTCTCTAACTGTGAGGAGTTATGTGAAGTTTCACATACAACTAGAATTGGCATGAAATGTACTATCCATATAGAATAGTCTTTCCTGAAAATATATCAAAAATCATACCATTATCTATTAAACAAACTTGGGTCCATTACCCAAACCTGTGTTCTCCAACTTCACATGGCCATAACTCTCTAACCGTGAGGAGTTATGTGACGTTTCACATACCACCGGAAATGGAATGACATGTACTATCCATATAGAATAGTATTACCTTCAAATATATCAAAACTAATACCATTATACATGAAACAACCTTGGGTCCATTACACAAAACTTTGTGCTACTAAAATTTGCTACCAGACTTTCTCCAAGGGTTGACATCAATATAAAATATCACTCTCCAATGGCTTGCATCAATGAAAACCAACAATCCATCAACCTAAGCCAACTGTCTGACAATTTTTTCTCTTTCAATATCTCTATATATTTCTGTGTTATATCTCCGCTCTCATTTCGTGTCGAAAATAATTCGGATCAGTGGTATCAGAGCATGATGCTCTTGATTGTTTTTTAGTGCATGTCCCCGATGAGGTCTGAGTATAGAAATTTGGGTCTCGATCTTTTCTCTTGTGAGGAAAATCGCTCTTGCACACCCAAGAAACCCTCCATGGCGGAAGAAAAGAAGAATGACATACCAGCCGATTTTATTAATCTGTTGCCCGAGCAAGCTCTCACGCAACAGAGGGACGAAATGATGGAGAATTTTTCCCACATCCTTCAATGCCTACTGATAAAAACATACACGTCTTCATCAAGTGGCCACTTTGGAGGCACCTCGCCTTTCAAGGTTTAAGTTAATTTTGGTATTCCCATATTTGAAGGACAAATAGATGTAGATGCCCTAGAAAAATGGTTAAATCTGCTAGAAGGTTATTTATCTATTTATAATTTCTCTGACAGGGAAAAGATCACCTTCACACTCCTTAAGGCTCTCCCCCATGTCAAACATTGGTGGGAAACTTACTGGGAGCAAATTTACACAGAGGAGTTTGGAATATATGGGGTCGAGCCCACTTGGGATTTTTTTGTGGATGTAGTAAAGGAACAGTATTACCTTGTTCGCAACTACGAGGACCAGTACATGATATGGACCACATTGCGGCAAGAGAGGGGCCAAACAGTTTTGGATATCACCAATACCTTCCATACCTTGCGCATAAAACTGGGTATCAAAGACTCCGAACGACTTTTGGTTTTGAAATACCGTGGGGCTCTACACAGATACATCCAAACTGAAATGAATTTTCTGGACATCTCATCACTCGATGCTTCTTATCAATACATTGTTAAAATCGAGCAAAAATTTAAGCACTAGAACAAATGAGATTTCGGGTCTGCAAATCCGAAACAACCAAATTATGATAAAGATGGCCCTAACAAACAATCTCCCGAAAACCAGTCCAAGCCATAGGAAAAGAAGGGTCACGAAAAGACGAAGAAGGACACTGAAAAATGGTGCGATTTCCAAAAAAGCACCTGACACAACACCGATGAATGTTGCTCAAAACAATAATTGGTGGCTGAGATCAAAGACAAGGAGCCTAACCCTGATTCAAAATATGATTCAAAAAATATTGATAGAAGACAGATCATCAACGCAGACCCCACTGCTATTGTCGCGACCAAAACAATTCAACCAGAAGAACCCACAGATCCTGAAGAGGGGGGGAACCATTTTCATTCACATATGTGAGTGAAAGGGACCCCACTGCATTTTATTGCTGATAGTGGAAGCCAGCAGAACCTCATCTTAGCAGAGGTTGTCAAACAGTTGGGATTGTCGACAACACCACACCCACAACCATACAACATTGGGTGGCTTCGCTAGGGATGAGATCTTCATGTCATCCAATAGTGTTGATTGTCATATGATATCCAACCCTTCAAGGATGAGGTATTTTGTGATGCTTCCCTGCTAGATGTCTGTGATGTTCTCTTGGGCCAACCATATATGTGGAAGTGCCATGTTATCTATGAGTCTCAACCCCACAGTGTCATTGTTACTCTGGGGGGTCATCTCTACAGGATACCAGAGGTAGTTCCAACTATTATCCTACCTAAACAATGCCGCAAGGTAGTATCTCATACTACAAAATTCAGCTTCTTCACAATCTGTTCAAAAGTTGAATAGAAGGATATTGCAACCACTACAACCTCTACCCAAACACCTTCTATCCAACAGAAGCAGGTCGATAAGAATGCAACAAAGAACAAATATTCCTTTTGCACCCATAAATCTCATGTAGCCCGACTGGTTGAACAGATTCAACCTCACCAACAACAGGTTCATGACAACCTTCCACAACGCAAAGTCTCCAGCAAGGCAACCAACGCACCAAGATTCAATCGCTTTCCCCTCTCCCATGAGAAATCAACACAATGGAGACCATTTCTTCCTAAGGAGGGAGGATTGATCTGGGTGGATATCGGTGGCCACCTACCTTTTCCAACTGGCTCAAAATAGTTTTCTGGCAATTTTGGCAATTTACTATTTTTAGCAGGTTTTAACTTCCGAGGCCATTTTGAGGGCCTAAATGAAGGGTTTTCGGGATCGAGCTTCTCAATGATGGCCAAAGTCTCTATCTAAGCCCCCAAAATGAATCTCCTCGACGATACCTTTCCAACGAGCTATCGTTTTCCCCAAGCAGATATTGTATTCCAAAGTTACGCCCCCGGGAAGTTCATACACCAAACTACCCAAAACGGGGTCCACAAAACTGTTGGATTTTCATCTTCTAGGGTTAGGGTTTTGGATTTTATTTATGATAAAAATGCCTTTGGAGCCTTATTGTAACAATAATCTTCATGCGAATGCGAGTAGCCGTCACATCTCTTCTCAGAGATAAGCTGCCACCATTCTAGCGAGTCTTTCACTCTACATTTTTACAGTCTTTGTACATTTTTTCTCATTAATAGAAAATTGTGTATTACTGTATATCTTTGCGTCTAGTTATATTTCCGATACATCTCTTTTATATTGTTGTTTCTCTTTCAATATCTCTGTATATTTCTGTGTTATATCTCCGCTCTCATTTTGTGTCGAACATAATCCAGATCACTCCCTCCTTCATTAAATAGAAAATAACATTCAAATCCTTAGGAGGTCACAAACCATCTCTTTCATTGGATTATTGGCCTTGAAGATAGGTGGCAACAATCAAAGAGACAAAAATCCAACAAACTGCTAAATTTTAGGAAGTTGTTGGAAGTCATTAATAAATCTGTTTCCAACTCACCGATGAGGTTTTAATAGATCTAAATATTAGGTGCATGCGTACTTTAACATCTAACTGATCTTTTAGAAGTCATTCGAATCCTCCTTGACAGGTGGAAACCTCCAAACAAGGCGAATATCCAATAACTGTCCGAGTTTGCAGCGCTAGTTTGCAGTCATTGGTGTTTTAATTTTGTCTTTCAAATGAAAAAATGGGTTAGGACAAGTTTTTGTCATTAGGTCAACGCCATAATCATGATCCTCCACAAAATATTTTAGAAGAACCCACATCACCATTTGGGATTTATGATAAAATATTTAGAAGAAGCTGATACAGGAAATGAGTTTGCAGCACCAGTTTGCAACACACCGGTGTTTTAATTTTATCTTTCAAATTCCAAAATGGGTTAGGCCGATTTTTGGTCATTAGGTCAACGCCATAATCATGCTCCTCCACAAAAAATTTCAGAAGAGCCCACATCACCATTTGGGTTTTAGGATAAAATATTTAGAAGCTTCTACAAGAAATGAGTTCGCAACGCGAGCCTGCAACGCAATTGAGCTCATTTTTATGAAGGATTGGCCATACTTTTCATGTCTGAGAGGGAGCCCATATAACTGGTTAAAACTTGGGTCTTAGAATGATTTGAAAATGGCCAAGGTTTAGGACACAAAATCTGTGGGTTTTAATAGTGCAGAGAGTTGGCAGCACATAGATCATTTAACAGTTTGCAGTGTAGGAAAAATATACAACCATTTTACATTTTCAATCGACCATTTGAGCAACATGAAATCACCAAAGGATTACCTGGTGTGTTTGAACTTGGGCTGGTGTCTCATGAACTCGAGTGGGACTTAGGTGGAAACATCCAATCCTTTTCATCTACTACAATCAATTTATAGCGCCAGTTTGCAGTGCCAGTTTTCAAACTCTAGTAGTATGATCCATTAAAACTGTTAGAGTTGTTCCTTGCCACAATCCTAAAAATCATAATTAATTGAATGCACTGAAGATGATGAGATATCCCCTTTGAGACAAGACATATGATGATGATCAATATCATGACACCAAGACTCTTATATGGACTAAGGTCATAATTTTTTTACTCCTGAACATTTCATGTGCTAACATTGGCTCCACAGGGGATGGCATGCTCTCTCTGAGATGCCAAGAACATTACAGTTCCAGTGCCTTATCCATTGGGATTATGGAGTCTTTCACCTCATTCTAAACCTGTGTAGCCATCCTCTGCAACACTTCAAAATCTGTAACTTATTCAAACAAACTGAAAGAGATGCTGAAAATATCACACTACAACTGAATGCTGAAAACACACATACTGGCGCACATAGCAATCTGTCCACACTGTACAAAATGAAGAAAACCAAATGATCGAGAAGTGAACTTATTATATACGCTACCCTACTCTAACTAGCTATCCATTTTTCTCAAGTGAAAGAAGATTTCAATAGGATCCATGAAAGTAGTTTTATGACTGATAAAATCTCATCTTTGCAACTGATTAATAAATAACAACAAAGATATATTAGCAGCCATAGAAAATTCTTTGGAAAATTATATTCTCCTTGATAAGTGGGTGGTATGATAGAATTTGAAAATTTCAAAAAACTTGAAAGATAAGATTCCAAAACAAGTGCTATGGGGTCTTCAAAACCAAGATAAAAAACCTGTTGATCCAGAAGAGATGACTGCCACTGCATGAAATGTTTTTTGCTGAGAAAAATATGACCTCCTTGTTCCTTAAATGACAACTGCTGTGCATAATTAATTTCATGGCAATTAGGAGCCACAAAATTTCTTTGATCATGTAATAAAAATCCCAGACCAAAGTTTCCCAGATCTGATTTATTCTTACCTCGTACCTCCTTCTACTATGCATGTAGATATTTAACATAAGCCTGATCTTGAAGTCTATTACAAGCTCGAAAGTTCTCCTCAATTTCTTCATCATCCACAAACAACTGTGCTAATGATGAAGGTCTCCTTTCTCTCAGAAAAAGGATAAGATCAAGTTGTTGAGCTTCTAAATAGTACATCATGGTAACAGTTTCAGTAGGCTGGATCCCCAAAGGCATACTACAAATAAAACTATAAAACCTCTTGTTGAATGTAGCTATAACTTCATCCTTTTCTCTCCTCAAAGCATAAAACTCAGTTAAACACTGATCAAAGGGTTTGTTTCCACCCCAATATTTTGAAAATGCACCATATAACTCATCACATGAACAAATGGAACCAACCTCTAGATTTTTAAACCACAAAGAAGCACCCCCAACCAAAGATTTGGAAAATAACCTCATGACAACATCCTCATGCATGATTTCCAAATTGTCAATGAAATTTTGAAAAGATCTCAAATGATTCTCAGCTATGATATGGTCTTCCCCAATAAAAAGAGGAAGATATTCTAAAAACTTGGAAGGGTAAGGATGAAGAGTAGATGGCAGCTTTAAGGGTTTAAAAATTTTCTCTCTAATTCTAGACCGAACATTAGTGGGATGATCACCGGGTACACTAGGATGATTGCAAGATATAACAAAGTTTGCAAGAGACAAATCTACTTTATAATCCACATGGCTATAGGGATGATTAATTTCAGAAGGTATTTGGATACACACATCATTCTCACATGGTTTGGACAAAGGAAAATGATCAAAATCAATGATGCAAGAAGAGAATAAATCTTCTTCTTTCAAGGAGGGATATAAAACAGTGGGCTAATGGTCATCCAAATAGAAAAATCAAAGGATGATTCTTCTGATATGTGAAGGAAAATACAAGAAAGCGCTGATGAAAAATAAACTAAGTTCCTGAAAGTAACTTATCACTTGATACTTGGACTTCCCGTGTCTTCCTTTCATCTTTTCTATATGAGCTCATTTTTTAGTGGAGTCTTGTGACTGATTTGAATCACCAATAGGTTATTCAAATGTGTGGAGTCACCATGGTGAAAAATTGCAGTCTGTTCTATAACCAATCCTTGATCACCATCAAGAATTGGTAATAATCTGTGTCGTACATCCCAGGGAAGATTTTCAAATTTGCCCCCGATAACAATGCCAAAAATGTTAGCACTAGGAGTTATTGTTAGACTGCTTTAGGAACAAGCTCAATACCCATCAGAATTTTGGTAAATCTATATTGGTTTTATGCTTCAATGGATTAGTTAAAACGAGAAAGAAATGGAGAGGGCATCAAACTACAGATCAATAGGCTACACCATTGGGAAGTAGAGTCACACAAACACCCTGCAGTTAGAAGGAAATTGAAAAGCATATTAGAAAAATAGCTTATATGATGGCATATGGAAGAAAGGTTAAATTAACATAAAGAAGATCATTCAATTAACATAGGTCCTCTCTGCAAAACGAATTGGAAAGCTACTTGAATAAAAACAATGAGTTATAGGCAATGACATCAAACCCTTTGCTGCTCAAGAATCTATAAATCAAATACAACCATTGATCCTCAAAAGATACAATTCATTAAAGTAAGATAGAAATGCAGATGAAAAACAAAGATAACACAATCTGATACAAAAAATCTAAGGAATCTTCAATGCCAAGAATATTTACATGATAAAATGTACCCAGGCTTACAAAAGAGCACCCACATGGAAACTACCTCTGCAACTCTCTCAAGATCTCTATATCATCAACTAAACCCCTCTCCAATAGATACCTCCTTCATTAAATAGAAAATAGCATCCAAAATCCTTATGAGTTCGCAGCCCATCTCTTTCATTGGATTATTGGCCTTGGAGATAGGTGGCAACAATCAAAGAGACAAAAATCCAACAAACTGCTAAATTTTAGGAAGTCGTTGGAAGTCATTAATAAATCTATTTCCAACTCCCTGCATGAGGTTTTGATGGAGATAAATATTAGGTGCAGGTTTCCTTTAGCATCTAACTAATATTTTATAATTCATTCGAACCCTCCTTGACAGGTGGAAACCTCCAAACAAGACGAATATCTAATAATTGTCTAAGTTTGTAGCGCCAGTTTGCAACACACTAGTGTTTTAATTTTATCTTTCAAATGCCAAAATGGGTTAGGATGATTTTTGGTCATTTGGTCAATGCCATAATCACGATCCTTCAAAAAACATTTCAGAAGAACCCACATCACCATTTGGGGTTTATGATAAAATCTTTAGAAGAAGCTGCTACAAGAAATGTGTTTGCAATGCACTGGTGTTTTAATTTTATCTTTAAAATGCCAAAATGGGTTAGGATGAGTTTTGGTCATCAGGTCAATTCCATAATCCTTCTCCTCCACAAAATTTTTCAAAAGAACCCACATTACCATTTGGGTTTTATGATAAAATATTTATAAGAAGCTACTACACAAAATTAGTTCGCAACGCCAGCCTGCAGCGCAATTGAGCTCATTTTTATGAAGGATTGGCCATACTTTTCATGTATGAGAGGGAGCCCATATAGCTGGTTAAAACTTGGGTCTTAGAATGATTTGAAAATGGCCAAGGTTTAGGACACCAAATCTGTGGCTTTTAATAATGCAGAGAGTTGGTAGCGCATAGATCATTTAACAATTTGCAATGCAGGAACAATATACAATAGTTTTACATTTTCAATCGACCATTTGAGAAACATGCAATCACAAAAGGAGTACCTGGTGTGTCTAAAATTTCTATGGTGTCTCATGAACTTGAGTGGGACTTAGGTGGAAACATCCAATCCTTTTCATCTACTACAACCAGTTCGCAGAGCCAGTTTGCAGTGCCAATTTTCAAACTCTAGTAGCACGCTCCATTCAAACTATTAGAGTTGTTCCTTGACACAATCCTGAAAATCATAATGAATTGAATGCGCTGAAGAAGATGAGATATCCCCTTTGAGACAAGACATATGATGATGAACAATATCATGGCACCAAGAATCTTACATGGACTAAGGTCAAAATTTTCCGACTCCTGAACATTTCATGTGCTAACAGGTTGGATTATGAAGGACCATGATTCAAGATCTTGGATAGGTGGAGAAGGATGTTCATATAGAGATCATATAGGTCAAGAAGAAGAGAGAGGAGAGGTAGCCGTAGGTGGGTTTTAGCTGATAGAATCCAGAGGAAAGCGTAGTGCCGCACAAAATTTTCCATACATAGTTTTCGTACATGTATGTTGGTATCAATGGAGACAATCTTATATGTACGAGGATTTGCTGAAGGAAATGTGTATACACCTGGAGAAACGTGCTGGTATAGGGCCGTAAAAAAGCATAAAAATTGCTAGGTTTTTCTGCAATGTATATTCTCTTAGTGGGCCATTTTCCCAGTTACGAGAGCCCTAATTTGACCTTAATAAAAGCATATTAGGACTGGTTTTTCCACTAGGGTTTTTTCAGGGGTTTATATCCGAAAAATTGGTGTTCTTGTACATGAGATTTTGGTTTCCTAGTTTATGCTTCTGTTGCATGTTAATTGATTACTCAATTGTGCTTTTAGTAGATACAGTGATTTTATTTTGAGCTATCTGCTGGGTGTTGTGCACTAAGGACAATGAAAAACTAAGGGGAGGGGGTGAAACATCCCCAGTATTAATACCCCACAAATTATAATGTAATTGAGCAAATATTAATTAGGATGGTGAGTCAATATGTTTTGAGAGTAAGAGAGATCGTATTGATTAATATGGTCGAGGGCCAAGATATGTAAATTATATTGGAAATGATTAATAAAATTAATAATCGCTGGTTGTGATACGAGAGGGATGAAAATGATGGGGGGGATATGATTCCACAAAAGAGGGGGCTGAAGGGGGTTTCATTCATGGGTATTAATCCAAATCCACATTCCTGAATTTTATTACCATTGGGTATAAACCTTCTAATTGTTGTTGAGTGTTCCCAAATCCAATCATTAAACTCATGTAAGAGGGTGAGTGTGAGGAGTCACATCCTAGAGTTATTGGAAGCATGGGGATGAAGTACAATCATCTTTAGGGAGAGTGAGAGTCAAGACAACAAGGGAGAAGAAGGGAAATTTTGTTGGATTACTAAGAGGGGGGCTGAATCGGTAATAGCGTAATTATAATCCTTTTTCTTCAAATGTTATATCAATGTACAATTATTATCCAATAATGAGCAGTAAGAAATAAACAATCAAACACATACACAATACACCAATGTTTTACGTGGAAACCCAAATCGGGAGAAAACCACAGAACACTTTTTCTTATATGTCTTGAAGAATTACATTCATTGGAAACACCAACTTCCTTTGTTTTCCAGATGCAACTGGAAGGAGGATCCAAC
>JASDQU010109523.1:39420-54402 GCA_032191745.1 Picea mariana | reverse complement strand
ATTAGCATATGCTACAGCCTGGTGTTTCAACATATACTCAGCACTGTGTTTCAGCATATACTACAGCGGTGTTTCAGCATAAGCTACAACGATGTTTCAACATCTAAAAAAAACTTAACAGAAAATAAATTTCAGAACTGAAACATAAGGATTATGAACATCATTTTCAACGCAGAAATTAAATATCAACAATATGCAAAACTCAGAAAATATTAGACACAAATATTTTTTGTCTAACTTCGACCCTGGAAAAACCCACAAGGGGAAAACCAGTTAGAGAGGGATTTGTATTATTTATGAGCTTCTGAGAAATTATTTTACAGCATTTTTCATCTTCAGATATTTACACAAACTTATCTGGACATTCCTGTAGCTTTGCTCCTCAATTTCTGAACCAGAAATTCGTACAACAGTACGACAATTAATGTTGTATGGACTGTCACGAAATTTGTGCCAAAAATCTGCTAAGATTCAATTTTTGTGCCACTAATGCTATTCGGAAACCTTGGAATGCATGCCAGTGCTCCCAGAAATTGTTGTTGCTGTCTCTTTTCTTCAGCTCGACCTCTCTCTTGCTCTCTCTTGTTTTCTCAACAAGAATTCTTCAGCTCCTCTCTTGTTCTCTCAACAAGACTGTTGTTTCTCCAGCTCCTCTCTTGTTCTCTCAACAAAACTGCTGTTTCTCCAGCTCCTCTCTTGTTCTCTCAACAAGACTGTTGTTTCTTCCTCTTGCTCTTGGCATCTCACCAAAAAGCCTCTTGGCCTCTCACCAAGATTTCTTCAACTCCTTCTTTTGCTCTCTCTTGTCCTCTCAACAAGAATGTTGCAACTTTCTTGTTCTTGGAATCTCACCAAGAACCTCTTGGCATCTCACCAAGAGTCTCTTGCTCTCTCANNNAAGATTGCTTCCACTTCTTGTTCTTGGCATCTCACAAAGAACCTCTTGGCATCTCACCAAGAGTCTCTTGCTCTCTCAACAAGATTGCTTCCACTTCTTGTTCTTGGCATCTCACCAAGAACCTCTTGGCATCTCACCAAGAGTCTCTTGCTCTCTCAACAAGATTGCTTCCACTTCTTGCTCTTGGCATCTCACCAAGAACCTCTTGGCATCTCACCAAGAGTCTCTTGCTCTCTCAACAAGATTGCTTCCACTTCTTGCCCAAGACTGGGTGCGCCCACTTGCCTTAATCAACCTCATGAGGGAAGGTGAGGAGTTTTCTAATCTAACAGTTGATATTAGATCAGATGGGTGGCTGAGATTTGGTGTCTCTTCACTCACCCTCACTTTAATCATAAAGTTATCTTTTAATTTGCATCTCACAAATTAATTTGACTAAGACCCACTTTCGGCAATTTCTCCCCCTTAGGTTCCTAGGGAAGAGAAACACTTGCCTTGGTACTTTATTTTAATTAAAAATTTAACATTTTCAACCATTGTTGCACCAGTAAATCTCGCATCTTGAGCTTCCAGAGCTCAAATTTTCTTTTACCACTGAATTTTTCAACTTCAAACTTCAAGCTCTGCATCTTAGACATTGGAAAAAAATATCCTAATGCCCAAATGACTGCTTATAATAACCAAGGTCGTTTAAAAGATAATGTGGAAGAAAAAATGGTATACACACCACAAGGTTTAATACAAAATCCTTTTACCAACCTATCCTTTTATTTAAAATAAAAAACACCTTTTTAAAACCTCCACCTTTTAAATATTATATTTAATCCCAAATATAATAAACCTTTACTTGATTAAAAAAAAACCCTTTTACTTCATCCACACACGTGACTTTCAATGTTCACCCTTTTAAGCAAGGAAATTTGATTTTTGAAAAGCTCAAAAAATTCTGGTGACTTTAAAAACATGCAAATTTTGAAAGGAGATCGTGACTTTTTTAAAAAAATGAGTCATCGCACCTCCCAGTGCAGCTAGAGTGCGGCTATCTTAAAGGGTCGTCACACTGTACCACATGGTTGGACCACGACGGTTTGAGGATTTTAACTACGGGAGAAGTTTAGCTAATAAGACGTCGCACCCTTCGAGAGGAGGGACTTGCGATGATGTGGAAATCGACGCACGTCACACAGATGTTGTTGATCCTCTGAAATTTAATGCCCATGACAACCTCTCCTCTAACCAGCTCTGATACCACTTGTTAGAATTTCAAATGTAGACAACACAATTCACATATGATAATTAACAATCACACATATAAGAAACACATGGATTTCATGTGGTTCACCCAAACATTGGGCTACATCCACCAAGCATAGGCATCAGTTGTCTTATTATTCATATCATGGAGATTACAATAGACTTGCAAGTTCTCTCATTCCTCTCACTCTATCGTATCTGTCTCTATGGGCTTACATGAATTTATATACATTTACACAAGAAACTGATTATTAAATTCACTCCTATCCATATTCTAACTTGGTCTATTTTAGTTGCAACCAACGTAGAATAATAGGATCCAAATCCATCCTTGGAAGAATTCATTGTCACCAAATCCCAACATCTTTAACATAAGTTGAGGTTAAAGTGTTGGATTCACGTGTATAATAGTATTTCTTGAACGCATGTTGACATTAAGGTGTTGGATGCACGTGCATAGAGTTCTAAGGGAAGAAGAATTTTATTTATCAAATTGGAGGGGAGAATGTAATAATAGTAACATTTTTTTTGACAAAAACGGTTATGTTGCATTAAGCGGCATTCTGGGCAGCCAGAATCAGAAAGTTACAAATCTAAAGGAGGTTGGTGACCTCTAACAGTGTTGCTAACCTTCTTGTGAATGTCTTGGGAGACCAATTCCCTCTACTCCTTGAGCTAATTCGATAATATGAGAAAGAATGCGTACATGAGTAAATTCTCACAAACTGTGAGCATAGCAAAAGACAGAAGCAAAGCATTATACCGAGGGGGCTGAAATTTTCCCCTTAATGTAGGGGTCCAGCTTTTTCTAAGAGCCTAAATAAATGTTGGAGGCCACCTTCTTTTCTCTGCGCGCTTTGTTGGTCCTTCGTCCTCGGGTAAGAGGTGGATACGGGACTAAATTGTCTTCAGGTTCAGAAGTTCCCCCAGAACCACTAGAGGGGACTGTAACAACCAGACCTGCATGGGCAGAGGGTTCCGGATCTGAAGCCCAAATTTCTCTCGCTGCTACTGAATCTGGGGGGTTGGATTCCGAAAGGCTTTCGTCTATTGGAGGATCTTCCTTGACTACTGTTGGTTTTGGTCTAGGGATTCATCTTCCTTTAGCGCATCAAAACTGTTTTTATTTTCTAGAGTTGCCTCTACTGAATAAGTGGCCTTCGGGGCCTGGGCTAGTGGGTCCTTTCGCCTTGACTGCCTTCGTCGGTTAGATACGGGCTGAAAATCATATTCTTGGACTGGTCCTAGTTCCTCAGAGGCTTTGGGGAAGTTTCTTGCGAAGTGACCGTAAGCATGGCACCGGAGGCACTTAAAAGGAATCTGCTCGTAGTCCAGCGCTTGGATATGGCACCATTCCCCCAGGGAGATCTTAATTGCTTCTGGAAGACCTTTCTCGAGGTTAACCTCAACACAAATGTGAGCACAGGTAAAATGGTCCCCTTTCGACTCCGCGCTGTCCAGGAAACGTCCAAGCGTATTTCCAATGTCCTCCAAAGAATTTGTCCCCCAGAGATGCAAGGGAAGGTGAGGCAACCTAACCCAAACAGGAGCTGCGGTGATCTCGGCTTTGGGATTGAAGTCAAGGGTCCAGGGGGCTAATAACAGTCCTCTCGACCCCATGAAATAGGGTCCAGATCTAAAAACTAGATCACAGTCCTCTTTGCTCAAGAAACTGAAGACAAAAAAACCCTTGCCTACTGCGAACAGAGAAACTTTTCCCTTTGTCAGTGATTTCCAATGATCATCCATCCATGCCTCCACCATTTTGGGGCTAGGCCATAACCCCGTAAACTTTCCGATGAGGGCCTTTTCTGCTAGAAGGAGGGCAAGATTGCAGGGCTACTCTAGAGATAGCTCTAGAGAAGGGATCTCATCCAACTTCTTAACAAACTTAGACGAGAGAGAAGGCTTGGATTTGGGTCCTGCCGAGTGGACTAACGCTTTGAATTCTTCCAAAGGGTCTTTGCCCCTCTCGGCAATCAGATATGGGGCCATCGTAGCCGACCTCCAACAACAAGAAGACAAGTCACAGCAGCAAGCCAAGACCACTGCACCAATCACACATGCAAAAACTCAGGCCACGCAGAAACACTCTGAAGGTGCTGATTCGCGACTTTGTATGCAGAGGTTCGCATTAGGGCCGTCGAAGATCACGACCTTCAGACCTTCAAAGTGGGAGACACCTCCATTGAGCCAGAATCGATAAGAGAAGCCTTGCTGGTAGCGAGAGCAGCCAAAAAAACAATGACCTGGAGCAGGAAATGGAGTTTGAGGTGCCAGTCAAGCTAAGCTTGGCCGCCGAGAGGGCCGAGGCTGCTTGTGCACACGGCTAGGGTTCCCGTTTTCATCTTGTCGCTCTCTGTAATAATAGTAAAATTGCTTTTGCAAGCATGGTAATATTATTTTTATTTCCAACTCTAACCAAAGAGTCTTTAAAAATTAATAAAGTTGGCACTAACTACTCCCTAGTTTTTTCACAATATGACCTACTATATTTACAATTAGTATAGAATACTAGGTGGGTATCTTGGTTATGGAGAAATTAACCATTGAGATAGATGGATACCTTGGTCATGCAGAAATCAACCATTGGGCATGCAAATAACACTAGTATAGAGTGGGATAACTCAGGAGAAATCTTCCTTTCCGAGTTACCTTTTCGACATGTTTTTTGGCGGCTCGCTTTTAAATTTTTGGCCAATATAGAACTCTGATCGGTTTTCTGAGCATCTAGGTTGGTTTAAAATGGGGAAAACCCCAAACATAATATTCTGAAATGCATGGAACTTTGATCCATGCAAAACTTAGACTACTTCTAAAACTCTGAATGGATTCAAGCCCTTTTTTTGCGTGAAAAACGGGTCTATTTTCTCTGAGTTGGCCTACTCCATATTAGTATTATTAGTATTGCTTGCTAGTGGAACGAATTACAAGATACAATAAAATTAAACTTGGATTCATTGTAGCCAAAACATAGGTGTTAAATTAGAGTAGTGTAATTTTTTGATATGTGGAAAGATTTGGACTTTTTTGCCGTTTTAACTATTGAAATATTTGCAATGGTCGAGTGGTAGAGTCTTCCCTGCAAGCGCTCCACCTCCATCTTCACTATGTTTAACCCAAACCCTTTAAGACTTTAAGACTACCCTTTAATTACATCAATGATTAACCCAAACCCTTTAAGACTTTCACTATGTTTTTATTTTTTTCTTTGGCATAGTTTTTTAAGATTTACTACATTAAACATCATATGTTAAATGTTGTTGATATTAGACATAACCCCAAAATTTGTGAATCATTTTCAATCAATTCATCTCAAGTGTGCAGAGGATCTTTAGCAATATAAACTACATGGAAATATCTCTTTGGTATATGTATAGTCCATAAACACAACCTTGTTAAAATATAATGGGATTAAACAATGAGAAGGCGTATTAACAAAAGGAAACTAAAGACTAATATAAATAATACATCTCTTAAATGGAAATATTAAAGTATGAAGATTTTCACATTTCCTCATAATGTTGTTTGTAATTTTGGAAATAAACTATGTATCGACAGTTTATTTCTGAAATTACAATCAACAAAATGACAATATTTTTCAATAACTTGATTGTAGATACATGGATGTAGGTATCTAGACAAGTTTCATATTTTCTCTACAAACCATGTTATCAAGATCCCACATACTGGAAGATGATTACCTTAAAATGATGTAGGTTTGTTGCTTTTTGGCATTAGCATTAGTCTAAGTTTCTTGGATTTTATCTTCCATGGAAGAGTTAAGGGTATTAAATCATATTTAACTGGAGAAGAATCATCTAACGATCACATTGGTCTTAAATGAATTTTAGTTGGAGGATAATTTAATGTCAATTCAAACTCGAGGTATCAGAGCATTATTATTGAATGCTTACAAGTAAAATGCATGTATCAAAATCCCATTAAGTGGTTACATTGTCATTTGGGATGGGGAAACTCAAATTACCATCAATTATAGAACATGTGCAAATGATCAACATTTTCTTTGATTTTTTTGCAGTCTAGCCTATTGATCTCATCTCATCCAAATTTTTTTGTTGGATTACTGAGAGGGGGGGTGAATCAGTAATAGCGTAATTATAATCCTTTTTCTTTAAATGTTATATCAATGTAGAATTATTATCCAATAACGAGCAGTAAGAAATAAACAATCACACACATACACAGTACAACAGTGTTTTACGTGGAAACCCAAATTGGGAGAAAACCACATAATGCTTTTTCTTATATGTCTTGAAGAATTACATTCATTGGAAGAACCAACTTCCTTTGTTTTCCAGATGCAACTGGAAGGAGGCTCCAACCCCCTAATTTCTCAGGCTACAACCTGAGGGAAGCTCCAACTCCTCAATTCTCTGGCTACAACCAAAAATAGGCTACAAGCCCCAATGTTCTCCGGCTACAACCGGAAGGTGGCTACAACCACCCTAAACCATGCATCAACCATGCATCAACCTGTACCTCAACCTGTAATCAACATGTACCATAAATAAGTGTATCAACCATGCACCAACTTGTGATCAACATGTACTATAAACAAGTGCATCCAACCATGTACTAAGTATGTACCAATCATGTGTCAAATACTCAGCAACAATGACTCATCAATATGTATCAACATCGTCAACTATACACCTCATGTATGTGCCAACTCATCAACTACTTGTCTCAACCATGTACTCAACATGTACCTCAACCAAAAGACCTCATCAATTTAATCATCCAAATATTATTTTTATCTCTTTAATAGACCTGGTGTATATGATCACATTCCTGCAAACCTTCCTTAACTTTAAAAAACAAGAGACTAGCATTTTCATCAAAATTTTCTTTAGTCTCACATGCCTAGTTTTGGATTAGTCAACAACCCTAACTTGAAGTAATCATAACTTTGAACCTGTAATGTATAAAGATATGAAACTGATACAAAATGTTCTTCAGTGTGTTTTATGAAATTCCTCCAAGTGTCACTACTTGGAACCTCTCAGAAAAGGATTTATAGCAAAAATGGCATACCTTGCTGAATTATGGCTTATTCTAGAGTGCGATGTTGTAGAGCATGCCTCGCACAAAATATTTGATGAATTTATTTGAAAATGTTACACGTAATACTAAAGACTTTAACCTAACCAACACATTTTGTCTCATGTAATTTGGATCTGTTATGAAGAAGTTATGACATTTTTACCCGAAACACCTGATTTTGACTACTTTCAGGACTAAACAATATAATATTTGGTTTATAATTCAATTGAGGAATTTGATCTTGGAATCTTCTACAAAGGAAATTATTTTGATAGGAGAATGTGGATGTTTTTAATTGGGGAATGTAACATCCCTCTCTTGCAAGAACATGTTATTGACTTGTTGTTTGAGGGCACTTGCGTGCAAGTGATATGGTTTTAGTATATGGTTGTTTGTTCGCTTATGGATTCTTATGATGATGTAGATGGATTATGATGTTAGGTTATTTGATATCTATGTATTGACATATGTTATTAATGAGTTTCCCCTGAGTGTGCAGGAAACTTGGTGGATTGAGGATGCCACTGGCATCAATGAACCTTCTTGGACTCCGGATCAAGTCAAGGAGTGGACTGTATTGGTTTGGGTGATTTTTATTTATACATATGTGACATACGATTGGGTATATTATGATGTTGTTTATGGATCATTGACAATGTTTCGTTGATGGATGCAGGTTGACGATTTCTTGCTAATCAGACTCACATAAGGAGTAAAAGTTCCATGCACAACAACCAGATATCGAAGGAGAGGTGTGACAATATCCCTATCACAACCTACTAGCACTCCCATCATGGCTCGAATTGTAGGTTAACGATTACCTAGTTCGAGAGATCCACGATGTCGTGAGGGGAGACTGAGACAATTGCTCATGAATATTCTAAGGGATGCACAATAAGGCATCATCTATATTCCTTAGAGGCCCTTAGTCTCTCACAAGGTCGCCTAAATGGATTATTGACTCCAAGGGTTGGAAAACTACCAAAACCAGTCAAAGGCGAGTGGCACCCTTGGAGCATGTAGTGTGTCTTGAAGGGCACATCACATAATTCAATTTTAATCAAAGGTGAGTGGCACCCTTAAAGCATGGAGTGCATTTTGAAGGGCACGTCGTGGTATAAAAAAAAATGAGTCAATGAATCTAAGCGGCCAAGAAAACTTAAGCGAATGATAAAGCTTAAATATTTAGCACCTGCTGAATTAATTAATTGATTAATTAACTAACTAAAGAATGAACTTATTAAGCATAATCCATAAAGGTCTAGGCATTTGAAAATAAAGAATTAACTAAGACTAAGTCTAAGTGAGTGATAAGACTAAAAACTAAAAATTTTAAATTAAATGATGAGGGATGAAATAAATCAAATTAAGAATAAATGAAAATAAAAATAAATCCTAAGGAATGATTAATACACTTGTGCAAGTAAATACCAAATTAGAATTTTAGTTGAGAAAGGAATAAAGAATAAATGTGTAAGCATAGAAAGGTATATAGTCTAGTCTAACTAAATAAATTTCCTAAATTAAACACAACTAAGTTTTAGAAAGGCGTTATCCATTAAAGGGAAATAGAGGGAATAAAAGGACAACTAGGAGTGATTTTATTAGCGCTTTTAGGATGGGTGAGGGAAATTGAAATTTATTTTAATCAAATTGTGGATTTATTGGTGAAACTAAGGGAACATGTGACAAGTGTATGGAGGGGATAATTCCTAATTAAAATTAAAAAAAAAGAATTAAATGTGCAAATGGGAAGTGGTCACTAAGAAAAATTCTATAAAAGAAATGGCTAAGGGGAAGAATGGGGGGATGACTGGTATGAGTAAGGTTATGCTGCAGAAATTATGAGTGGTTTTACTTGTGAGAGTTGGGATACCCAACTTGAGAGACAGAGTGGTAGCTCTACCTTGCGAGGTGAGCGGAGAGCTAGAGTATTCTGGTTGCGGTTGTGTGTGGCCCGTTCATAGCTCAGGGGGCTGAGGGGGGAAGAAGAGTACTCGTAGCGTTGGATGGGAGGTACCGGTGAAGTTTGCACAGTTAGAAAGCTGGAAGTTGGATGGAGAGAAAGTGAAAAATAATGTCTTCGACTTCGTTTCCTTCGGTTACGGTATTCCTCACTGAATTAGTAAATGCAATGTATTAATTTTATTGTATTTTTACTGAAGTCGTAATGTTTTAAGTGTTTCTTATATATATATTTTGGGGTATTCTCAGCGTTTGTATTGCGTATAGTCTCTGTGTTTTCTATTTCACATTGGCCCAACTATTTTTGTTACTTTTGCCCAACGATCTTGTTGATTTTTCCCCAGTGGTTGGGTCTCTTTAAACCTCTACGATTTCCTTGTTACTCGACGTTGTCTCCATTGCTCATCAATTATTTTTAACTTGTTACCCAACAATTGTATCTAATGCTCATTGGTTTTTTTTAACCTTTTCTACCCAACGATTGGTATCCATTTTGCTCAGCATTTGACTGTAATCCCTTCTGCGATCTGCCCACATTACTTAACGAATTCTTGCTTATTTTCCTCCACAAAATTTGCATACTTTCCTCAACAAATATCTGAAGTGAATACCCTCTGCGATTTCACCTTCCCTCAGCATTTGAAGTGATATCTTGACTCTGGTTTAACCTTAATTGAATTGAATTTTCACCACTGTCTTTGCGTTGTTCAGCATATTTTATCCCTGAGTTTTGGAAACCTTCGCCCATAATTCGTGCCCTCCTGGCGTTTTAGTCACCGATTTATCTCTATGTGGAAAATAAAATGTCACCCAACTTGAGCTCCCTCCTGGCGTTTATTTCCCTTATTTTTTCCCTCTACATTTGCTAGCATTTTCCCCCAGTATAGTGAGAGATTCACCTGGAAAATTATCATGTCTCTCCTCTGCGACTTTGGTTGATGACCTCTACATTTAACATTTCTCCTAGCATGCAATGCCCTTTCATTTTAACATTCGCTCAACATTTTTGTTTTCTTAACACTCAACAATTGCACTTAACCCTCAACGTTTTTATACACCTATCACTCAATGAAATTACTAGCTTAAACACTCAACGATTATGCACTTATCCCTCAATGTGTTTGCAGTCTTAAACACTCAGTGATTATGCACTTATCTCTCAACGTGTTTGTTGTTTTAACCCTCGGCGTTTTTATGCACTTATCACTCAACGAAATTACTATCTGACACTCAATGATTTCTCCTTTTACAATCAACGTTTTTTTTCTCATCCTTCTCTCTATGTTTTTTTCTTCCTTTATTATCTTTGCTAGGCCAGACTATCTGTGAGAAGTGTAGATACTGACAATCACATTCTCTCGTTGTACAATGACGGTTCATTTCCATCGGAGACTGTTTTTTCCTAAAATTTTGATTTTCTTCTTAAAATCATATTTCTTCATAGACTTGTTAGAATGTTGCATTCCCTCCTTAAAGTTGATAACTCCATTTCCATTAAATTGACGTTGAGATTACGTATTACAATGCCATCAACAGAGTAATAACTGAGGATTGGTTCTTCAACTGTTTTGAACAAGATCATGTTTTTAAAGAGTATATCTAGATATTTTATAGTATCTCAAGGTGGTCGACTTTAATGGGAGATATCATTGTAGTGACCTTTCTAAAGGATACGACTTAACAGTTATACAATTTTATTTCAGTATCAATTTCTTGATATTATGGTTTTGTAGCTTGCGCACAATTGCACTTGTACACCCAACTGTTTGTTCCCAAGTAGAGATGGAATTGTCTCGTCCACCTATTCAGAACCAGAATAGATATACAAATATAATCACCATAATGGTGAATACAAAATAGATCCAAAGGACAATATAGAATAAATCACACTTTATTATATCAAACCCTTGAGGTAGGGCAACACCATACAATGAATAATATTATGGAAGGGATCCTCTCTTGTTCACTTGCCTCTTCGAGGGGGCATCCTCCTATTGAGCTACAACTCACAATACAATAATTATATTCATGTCCCATTACATTTCTTGAACCCCTTTATATAGTGTTACCATCACCTAAGAAAATTCTAGAGGAAGAATCTTCTAGAAGTATAACCTTCTAAGAAGTCCTCTTACATTTATTATATCTAACTACCCATTTATTATATCTAGCTACTATAATGGGTCTTATTTAATAATATAGTGGACCTAGTCCACCTTACAATGAATGGCCTCCATTATTATCACTATGGGCCCTCTGGGCCCCCACTACTACCTCTATAACTACCTAACATTCCATCCCCCTTATAAAAGAATTGTTCTCAACGCTTGATGTACAACCATATACCAGGGTTCCATGGATAATTGTGGACCATAATGTTGATGAAGACTGGAGAACCAAGGTCCCATGTAGAAAGAAAAGCCACCATGCTGAAGTAGTCCAACCACCATTGTAAGCATGGGTCCCATGTCCAATTTCTCATGTGAAATCCCCATGGAATATTTTGGAACCCGATAACCAACTCAAAATGATGCTCCAAATATTGACACATGTCATGTGGATCCAAATAAGAAGATCCATCCACATAGTGGAAAAGGTTCATAGCAAAATCTGGAAGGAATAATACCACTGTAGAATATGCAAGATGGACACTAGTAATAATCATTGGCTCCTGATTTTTCACATTGATGCTCTCTACAGAAGGTGGATTAGAGTCATCAACAAAAATATGAAAGTGATTGTCATCCCAGAAATGACAACTATCCATATGCCAATCATCGCAATCGGCCTCCAAATCATACCAAGCATATATTTCTTGATTATATTCATCCCTTATGTACTCCATAAGAAATATCTCTTGCATGTTATCCAATGAATCTTGAATACTACAAAAACTATCATTGAGTTCATTTGTGAGGCCATCTACAAAGTCATCCAATTTGGCATCCAATGTGTCATACGATTGGGATTTGAATGCTTTAGTAATTTGTAGAATTTCTTTGAGGATTTGAGAGGAAATATCCATATGAGAACCCTATGAACTCTTCGGTCCCACAAGTGTCACGAAAAAACCTAAAAAATAGAACAATAAGTTACGGCAGAAAATCGCGGTTTTTTTCAGAAAAACCCTGAAAAATTGTTGAATTTAAAATGCTCATAACTTCACTTCCTGGACTTTGTTTCAACTTTTTTTATTTTTGAAATTGGGTATTTTTCCAAGAGGAATTCAAATAACCAATGTTTTTTGACAAATTCAGCTCGTAAAGCCTCATATCTGAACTTGAAGTGTGAAACCCTCTTTTTTTTTAGAAAAATTCTACAAAAAGAGCAAAAGCATTCTTGCCTTATTTGGCCAAGGAAATTGCTCTGATACCACTTGTTAAGAGCCAAAATAGATACAAAAATATAATCACCACAAATGTTGAATACACAATAGATCCAAAGAACAATATAGAAGAAATCACACTTTATTATATCAAACCCTTGAAGTAGGGCAACCCCATATAATGGATCCTATTATGGAAGGGATCATCTCATGTTCACTTGCCTCTTCGAGGGAGCATCCTCCTATTGAGCTACAACTCACAATACAATAATTATCTTCATGTCCCATTACATTGCTTGAACCCCTTTATATAGTGCTACCATCACCTAAGAATATTCTAGAGGNTAGAAGTAGAACCTTCTAAGAAGTCCTCTTACATTTATTATATCTAACTACCCATTTATTATATCTAGATACCATAGTGGGCCTTATTTAATAATATAGTGGACCTAGTCCACCTTACAATGAATGGCCTCCACTGTTATCACTATGGGCCTATTGGGCCCCCACTACTACCTCTCTAGCTACCTAACACTACCATGATGTTTAGAAGGATGTCGGGGCTAGGGATCCTTTTATGATGTGCAAGGATTTCCTTACTATGCACCTTTATCGCCCACCTTGACCTCTCTTAAGATTTTGATGCTAGTAACCTAGGCACAAGGTTGGATGTGTTATTGTAGCCAGTTTAGTGCTAGAATTTTCTTAAACAGTAGTTGCATCGATCAATGGATATGTGTTATCATAGATGGGCCATTGGTGGAATGCTTCGCAAAAGGTATTTGCGTCAGTTATTGATTTGTTTCATTTGTAGTTGGTCCTTTGTTAGAATGTTTCTCAGGTAGCCCTTGCGTCCTTTAAATCTATGTATGTTGTTGTGGTAGAATTATTGCACCATGATATGTATAGATGATTGAATCGATAATTATATTGCACTATGGTTAATGTTGACTTACAAATGTTAAGCAATTATAATCTCTTGTGCCACTAAAATAGATGTATTATATTTGCGCCATTAAATGAGTTGACGTATGATCATTAAGTGATGAGATCTCTTTATAAAATAACTAATGATTACTCTTGTGCCTTAACTTTAATGTGATGTAGGACTGAATTTAAGTGAGTAGATTTTCTCGTGCCTTGATTAAAAGTAATAATTACTCTTATTCCTATAATTATGTTGACCTGTGATCATCTAGAAATGTGTTTAATGTTGCACATATGTATAAGGTTGATTTAGGATTGCTTTAACAACTAATGTACCCTTACTCCACTAAAAGGTTATTGAATAAAGGATTGATCGATGATTTCCTTTGCGCAATAAGTTAGGCTAATATGGAATAATGATTATTCATAAATGATTACTCTTTTAGATTACTCACACGCATTCTAATAATGTTAATGTATGATTTCATGTGTGATTAGATTATTTACGTGCATTGAAATAATATTGATTATTGTTGAGTTCAATGATTGGTTATTCGCGCGCCTTGAAGTAAAGTAGATGTATTCTTTGTGCCTTGAAAATAAATTAAAGGTGATTGTACTTGCACCCTTAGAATAATGTTTTCATATGATCGATTTATTAATTAAGTTCTCTTGTGCCATGGAGTTTATGTTACGTGTCATGGTTTATGAGAATGTTATTGCACCATTGATTATAATTAATGTTGATGATTTAGCATATTTGGATTTGGACTTGATTGTGATAGTGGGGTGTAGACACCTCCTTGTTCCTCAGAACAATCGCCAACCCTGAGACCTTAAATAATCAAAATAAATTGGATCCTTGCCGTGAGTGTTTCTTATGTGTCCTGGAGGTCATAACCTTGTAGAGTAGGTTGGCCAGGTAGTCATTTGTAATGTTCCTGACTTGGCTAGTCTAGGAAACACTGCTAATGTGTGTGTAGGATCAAAGGCTTACAACATATAAATGATCATACAAATAATAAATGAGACAAAGGACTGCAAGTTTGTATTATGATATCTCTGTGGATTACAAAAATGGTCGAATGCGGCTAAATAACTAACAATACTTGACTAGATCAACATACAAAGGATCTTAGCCGGAATATAAATAAGAAATTGCGACTGAATAACAACACTTGGCTAGATAAAAAGACAAAAGGATCTTAGCCGGAATACAAATAAGCAACTAAAAGATAATACCCAGAATATGGGAGCACTGAAGAATGATGGAAGACCTGGATGATCTTCCCGATGACTAGGGTGTGTCTCTCAACACTGAAATCAGCCAACTGGTGTCCTCCTCCTGGAATACACTGAACTATCTCTCCTGAGATGTGCCTCTTCTCCTCAATGACAAGTCATAATCTGCATAATTCTGAATTAGGTCGCTGACCCTTCCTTTATAGTTTTCCAAAACCCTAAATCATGCTGAAACCCTAAATCACTGCTGAAACCCTAATTCACTGTTGACTTCTATTTTTATCTCATAATGACTTAAAAGCGT
>JASDQU010109523.1:27364-38889 GCA_032191745.1 Picea mariana | reverse complement strand
ACATTTTCATCAAACTTTACTTTAGTCTCACATGACTAGTTTTGGATTAGTCAACAACCCTAACTTGAAATAATCATAACTATGCACCTGTAATGAAAAAAAATATGAAAATAGTACACAATGTTCTTCAGTGTGTTTTATGAAACTCCTCTAGGTGTCACTACTTGAAACCTCTTAGAAAAGGAGTTATAGCAAAAATGACATACCTTGTTGACTTCTATCTTATTCTAGAGAGCGAACTTGTAGAGCGTTCCCGACACAGAATATTTGTTGTATGGATCTGAAAATTGTACATAGAATAAAAAAGACTGTACTATAACTAAAAAATTTGGTTTTACTGAATTTGGATTAGTTATGAATAAGTTATGACGTTTTTACCCGAAACACTTGTTTTAGACTAGTTTCAGGACTAGCCACAAACCCTATTTTCCACGGAGTGTAACTCCAAAAATACAATGACCCACAAGCTAAAATTTGTACCATAGCTACTTGGATATGTTTCTTTAATGGCCTCCCAATTTCACGGTCTGAATCATTCTAGAAATTTTTTTATTGTGAAAATGGTTAGATGACCTGTAAATAACATACCTTAGAAAGCATCATGAAAATAATTTATCCTCCCTTGAATTTCAGCCTTCTTTACTTCACATTCCCTATGAAATTCAGCTTAGATATCCTTTGGTTACCTTAGTCACCTATAGATATTCAATATTCTCAAGTGTGATTAAAATGAGAGAGCCTTGCCTCTTATTTATACATTCATGTAGCTTCCTCAAGGGGTTACCTTTTAACCATCTTAACCCACTTTCCTTATTTTAGGGTTAACCAACTTCTAATTTCTCCATTAACTTTATTATTTAAATAATTTATTTTGTATTCACTTTGTATTATAGTACACTCATCACTTCACTTTATTATTTACCTTCTAAAATCTCTTAAACTACTTTGACTACTTTGACCTTTTGGGGCTTCTAGATGACTCATGAGGGTTCTCCAACTTCACATGAACATAACTCTCTAATCGTGAGGAGTTATGTGACATTTCACATACCACTAGAATTGGCATGAAATGTACTATCCATATAGAATAGTCTTTCCTGAAAATATATCAAAACTCATACCATTATCCATTAAACAAACTTGGGTCCATTAACCAAACCTGTGTTCTCCAACTTCACATGGCCATAACTCTCTAACCGTAAGGAGTTATGTGACATTTCACATACCACCGGAAATGGAATGACATGTACTATCCATATAGAATAGTATTACCTTCAAATATATCAAAACTAATACCATTATACATGAAACAACCTTGGGTCCATTACCCAAAACTTTGTGCTACTAAAATTCGCTACCAAACTTTCTCCAAGGGTTGACATCAATATAAAATATCACTCTCCAATGGCTGAAATCAATGAAAACCAACAATCCATCAACCTAAGCCAACTGTTTGACAATTTTTTCTCTTTCAATATCTCTATATATTTCTGTGTTATATCTCCGCTCTCATTTCGTGTCGAAAATAATCCATATCAGTGGTATCAGAGCATGATGCTCTTGATCAATTTTTAGTGCATGTCCCCGATGAGGTCCGAGTATATAAATTTGGGTCTCGATCTTTTCTCTTGTGAGGAAAATCACTCTTGCACACCCAAGAAACCCTCCATGGCGGAAGAAAAGAAGAATGACAGACCAGATGATTCTATTAATCTGTTGCTCGAGCAAGCTCTCATGCAACAGAGGGACGAAATGATGGAGAATTTTTCCCACATCCTTCAATGCCTACTGATAAAAACATACACGTCTTCATCAAGTGGCCACTTTGGAGGCACCTCGCCTTTCAAGGTACAATTTAATTTTGGTATTCCCATATTTGAAGGACAAATAGATGTAGATGCCCTAGAAAAATGGTTAAATCTGCTAGAAGGTTATTTATTTGTTTATAATTTCTCTGATAGGGAAAAGATCACCTTCACACTCCTTAAGTCTCTCCCCCATGTCAAACATTGGTGGGAAACTTATTGGGAGCAAATTTACACAGAGGAGTTTGGAATATATGGGATCGAGCCCACTTGGGATTTTTTTGTGGATGCAGTAAAAAAACAGTATTACCCTGTTCGCAACTATGAGGACCAGTACATGATATGGACCACATTGCGGCAAGAGAGGGGCCAAACAATTTTGGATTTCACCAATACCTTCCATACCTTGCGCATAAAACTGGGTATCAAAGACTCTGAACGAATTTTGGTTTTGAAATACCGTGGGGCTCTACACATATACATACAAACTGAAATGGATTTTCTAGACATCTCATCACTCGGTGCTTCTTATCAATACATTGTTAAAATCGAGCAAAAATTTAAGCACTAGAACAAACCAGAGTTCGGGTCTGCAAATCTGCAACAACCAAATTATGATAAAGATGGCCCTAACAAACAATCTCCCAAAAACCAGTCCAAGCCATAGGAAAAGAAGGATCACGAAAAGACGAAGAAGGACACTGAAAAATGGTGCAATTTCCAAAAAAGCACCTGACACAACACCGATGAACGTTGCTCAAAACAATAATTGGTGGCTGAGATCAAAGAGAAGGAGCCGAACCCTGATTCAAAATCTGATTCAAAAAATATTGATAGAAGGCAGATCATCAACACAGACCCCACTGATATTGTCGCGACCACAACAATTCAACCAGAAGAACCCACAGATCCTGAAGAGGGGGGAAACCATTTTCATTCACAGATGTGAGTGAAAGGGACCCCACTGCATTTTATTGTTGATAGCGGAAGCCAGCAGAACCTCATCTTAGCAGAGGTTGTCAAACAGTTGGGATTGTCGACAACACCACACCCGCAACCATACAACATCGGGTGGCTTCGCCAGGGATGAGATCTTCATGTCATCCAACAGTGCCGATCGTCATATGATATCCAACCCTTCAAGGATGAGGTATTATGTGATGCTTCCCTGCTAGATGTTTGTGATGTTCTCTTGGGCCAACCATATATGTGGAAGCGCCATGTTATCTATGAGTCTCAACCCCACAGTTTCATTGTTACTCTGGGGGGTCATCTCTACAGGATACCAGAGGTAGTTCCAACTATTATCCTACCTAAACAATGCCGCAATGTAGTATCTCATACTACAAAATTCAGCTTCTTCACAATCTGTTCAAAAGTTGAACAGAAGGATATTGCAACCACTACAACCTCTACCCAAGCACCTTCTATCCAATAGAAGCAGGTCGATAAGAATGCAACAAAGCACAAAGATTCCTTTTGCACCCATAAATCTCATGTAGCCCGACTGGTTGAACAGATTCAACCTCGCCAACAACAGGTTCATGGCAACCTTCCACAATGCAAAGTCTCCAGCAAGGCAACCAACGCACCAAGATTCAATCGCTTTCCCCTCTCCCCCAAGAAATCAACACAATGGAGACCATTGCTTCCTAAGGAGGGAGGATTGATCCAGGTGGATATCGGTGGCCACCTACCTTTTCCAACTGGCTCAAAATAGTTTTCTAGCAATTTTGGCAATTTACTATTTTTAGCAGGTTTTAACTTCTGGGGCCATTTTGAGGGCCTAAATGAAGGGTTTTCGAGATTGAGCTTCTCAATGATGGCCAAAGTCTCTAGCTAAGCCCCCAAAATGAATCGCCTCGATGATACCTTTCCAGTGAGCTATCATTTTCCCCAAGCAGATATCGTATTCCAAAGTTACGTCCCTTGGAAGTTCATACACCAAACTACCCAAAACGGGGTCCACAAAACTGTTGGATTTTCATCTTCTGGGGTTATGGTTTTGGATTTTCTTTATGATAAAAAGGCCTTTGGAGCCTTATTGTAACAATAATCTTCTTACGAATGCGAGTAGCCGTCACATCTCTTCTTAGAGATAAGCTGCCACCATTCTAGCGAGTCTTTCACTCTATATTTTTACAGTCTTTGTACATTTTCTCTCATTAATAGAAAATTGTGTATTACTGTATATCTTTGCCTCTGGTTATATTTCCAATACATCTCTTTTATATTGTTGTTTCTCTTTCAATATCTTTGTATATTTCTGTGTTATATCTCCGCTCTCATTTCGTGTCGAACATAATCCAGATCACTCCCTTCTTCATTAAATAGAAAATAACATTCAAAATCCTTAGGAGGTCACAAACCATCTCTTTCATTGGATTATTGGCCTTGAAGATAGGTGGCAACAATCAAAGAGACAAAAATCCAACAAACTGCTAAATTTTAGGAAGTTGTTGGAAGTCATTAATAAATCTGTTTCCAACTCACTGATGAGGTTTTAATAGATCTAAATATTAGGTGCAGGCATCCTTTAACATCTAACTGATCTTTTAGAAGTCATTCGAATCCTCCTTGATAGGTGGAAACCTCCAAACAAGGCGAATATCCAATAACTGTTTGAGTTTGCAGCACTAGTTTGCAGAGCACTGGTGTTTTAATTTTGTCTTTCAAATGAAAAAATGGGTTAGGATGAGTTTTTGTCATCAGGTCAATGCCATAATTATGATCCTCCACAAAATATTTCAGAAGAACCCACATCACCATTTGGGATTTATGATAAAATATTTAGAAGAAGCTGATACAGGAAATGAGTTTGCAGCACCAGTTTGCAACACACTGCTATTTTAATTTTATCTTTTAAATTCGAAAATGGGTCAGGCCAATTTTTGGTCATCACGTCAACGCCATAATCATGCTCCTCCACAAAAAATTTCAGAAGAGCCCACATCACCATTTGTGTTTTAGGATAAAATATTTAGAAGCTGCTACAAGAAATGAGTTCGCAACGCGAGCCTGCAACGCAATTGAGCTCATTTTTATGAAGGATTGGCCATACTGTTCATGTTTGAGAGGGAGTCCATATAACTGGTTAAAACTTGGGTTTTAGAATGATTTTAAAATGGCCAAGGTTTAGGACACAAAATCTGTGGGTTTTAATAGTGCAGAGAGTTGGTAGCACATAGATCATTTAACAGTTTGCAGCGCAGGAAAAATATACAACCATTTTACATTTTCAATCGACCATTTGAGCAACATGAAATCACCAAAGGAGTACTTGGTGTGTTTGAACTTGGGCTGGTGTCTCATGAACTCGAGTGGGACTTAGGTGGAAACATCCAATCCTTTTCATCTACTACAATTAGTTTCTAGTGCCAGTTTGCAGTGCCAGTTTTCAAACTCTAGTAGCACGATCCATTAAAACTATTAGAGTTGTTCCTTGACACAATCCTAAAAATCATAATTAATTGAATCCATTGAAGACGATGAGATATCCCCTTTGAGACAAGACATATGATGATGAACAATATCATGACACCAAGACTCTTATATGGACTAAGGTCATAATTCTTTTACTCCTCAACATTTCATGTGCTAACATTGGCTCCACAGGGGATGGCATGCTCTCTCTGAGATGCCAAGAACATTGCAGTTCCAGTGCCTTATCCATTGGGCTTATGGAGTCTTTCACCTCGTTCTAAACCTGTGTAGCCATCCTCTGCAACACTTCAAAATCTGTAACTTATTCAAACAAACTGAAAGAGATGCTGAAAATATCACACTACAACTGAATGCTAAAAACACACATACTGGCGCACATAGCAATCTGTCCACACTGTACAAAATGAAGAAAACCAAATGATCAAGAAGTGAACTTATTATCTATGCTACCTTACTCTAACTAGCTATCCAATTTTCTCAAGTGAAAGCAGATTTCAATAGGATCCATGAAAGTAGTTTTATGACTGATAAAATCTCATCTTTGCAACTGATTAATAAATAACAACAAAGATATATTAGCAGCCATAGAAAATTCTTTGGAAAATTATATTCTCCTTGATAAGTGGGTGGTATGATAGAATTTGAAAATTTCAAAAAACTTGAAAGATAAGATTCCAAAACAAGTGCTATGGGGTCTTCAAAACCAAGATAAAAAACCTGTTGATCCAGAAGAGATGACTTCCACTGCATGAAATGTCTTTTGCTGAGAAAAATATGACCTCCTTGTTCCTTAAATGACAACTGATGTGCATAATTAATTTCATGGCAATTAGGAGCCACAAAATTTCTTTGATCATGTAATAAAAATCCCTGACCAAAGTTTCCTAGATCTGATTTATTCTTACCTCGTACCTCCTGCTACTGTGCATATAGATATTTACATAAGCCTGATCTCAAAGTCTATTACAATCTCGAAAGTTCTCCTCAATTTCTTCATCATCCACAAACAACTGTGCTAATGATGAAGGTCTCCTTTCTCTCAGAAAAAGGATAAGATCAAGTTGTTGAGCTTCTATATAGTACATCATGGTAATAGTTTCAGTAGGCTGGATCCCCAAAGGCATACTACAAATAAAACTATAAAACCTCTTGTTGAATGTAGCTATAACTTCATCCTTTTCTCTTCTCAAAGCATAAAACTCAGTTAAACACTGATCAAAGGGTTTGTTTCCACCCCAATATTTTGAAAATGCACCATATAACTCATCACATGAGCAAATGGAACCAACCTCTAGATTTTTAAACCACAAAGAAGCATCCCCAACCAAAGATTTGGAAAATAACCTCATGACAACATCCTCATGCATGATTTCCAAATTGTCAATGAAATTTTGAAAAGATCTCAAATGATTCTCAACTATGATATGGTCTTCCCCAATAAAAAGAGGAAGATATTCTAAAAACTTGGAAGGGTAAGGATGAAGAGTAGATGTCATCTTTAAGGGTTCAAATTTTTTCTCTCTAATTCTAGACCAAACATTAGTGGGATGATCACCGGGTACACTAGGATGATTGCAAGATATAACAAAGTTTGCAAGAGACAAATCGACTTTATAATCCACATGGATTTAGGGATGATTAATTTCAGAAGGTATTTGGATACACACATCATTCTCACATGGTTTGGACAAAGGAAAATGATCAAAATCAATGATGCAAGAAGAGGATAAATCTTCTTCTTTCAAGGAGGGATATAAAACAGTGGGCTGATGGTCATCCAAATAGAAAAATCAAAGGATGATTCTTCTGATATGTGAAGGAAAATACAAGAAAGCGCTGATGAAAAATAAAAAAAGTTCCTGAAAGTAACTTATCACTTGATACCTGGACTTCCCGTGTCTTCCTTTCATCTTTTCTTTCTGAACTCGTTTTTTAGTGGAGTCTTGTGACTGATTTGAATCACCAATAGGTTATTCAAATGTGTGGAGTCGCCATGGTGAAAAATTGCAGTATGTTCTATAACAAATCCTTGATCACCATCAAGAATTGGTAATAATCTGTGTCGTACATCCTAGGGAAGATTTTCAAATTTGTCCCCGATAACAATACCAAAAATGTTAGCACTAGGAGTTGTTGTTAGACTGCTTTAGGAACAAGCTCAATACCCATCAGAATTTTGGTAAATCTATATTGGTTTTATGCTTCAATGGATTAGTTAAAATGAGAAAGAAATGGAGAGGGCATCAAACTACATATCAATAGGCTACACCATTGGGAAGTAGAGTCACACAAACACCCTGAAGTTAGAAGGAAATTGAAAAGCATATTAGAAAAATAGCTTATATGATGGCATATGGAAGAAAGGTTAAATTAACATAAAGAATATCATTCATTGAACATAGGTCCTCTCTGCAAAACGAATTGGAAAGCTACTTGAATAAAAACAATGAGTTATAGGCAATGACATCAAACCCTTTGCTGCTCAACAATCTATAAATCAAATACAACCATTGATCGTCAAAAGATACAATTCATTAAAGTAAGATAGAAATGCAGATGAAAAACAAAGATAACACAATCTGATACAAAAAATCTAAGGAATCTTCAATGCTAGGAATATTTACATGATAAAATGCCCCCAGGCTTACAAAAGAGAACACACATGGAAACTACCTCTGCAGCTCTCTCAAGATCTCCATATCATAAACTAAACCCCTCTCCAATAGATACCTCCTTCATTAAATAGAAAATAGCATCCAAAATCCTTATGAGTTCGCAACCCATCTCTTTCATTGGATTATTGGCCTTGGAGATAGGTGGCAACAATCAAAGAGACAAAAATCCAACAAATTGCTAAATTTTAGGAAGTCGTTGGAAGTCATTAATAAATGTATTTCCAACTCCCTGCATGAGGTTTTGATGGAGATAAATATTAGGTACAGGTTTCCTTTAACATCTAACTAATATTTTATAATTCATTCGAACCCTCCTTGACAGGTGGCAACTTCCAAACAAGGCGAATATCCAATAATTGTGTACGTTTGTAGCGCTAGTTTGCAACACACTAGTGTTTTAATTTTATCTTTCAAATGCCAAAATGGGTTAGGATGATTTTTGGTCATTTGGTCAATTCCATAATCATGATCCTCCAAAAACAATTTCAGAAGAACCCACATCACCATTTGGGGTTTATGATAAAATCTTTAGAAGAAGCTGCTACAAGAAATGTGTTTGCAGCGCACTGGTGTTTTAATTTTATCTTTAAAATGCCAAAATGGGTTAGGATGAGTTTTGGCCATCAGGTCAATTCCATAATCCTTCTCCTCCACAAAAAGTTTCAAAAGAACCCACATTACCATTTGGGTTTTATGATAAAATATTTATAAGAAGCTGCTACACAAAATGAGTTCGCAACGCCAGCCTACAGCACAATTGAGCTCGTTTTTATGAAGGATTGGCCATACTTTTCATGTATGAGAGGGAGCCCATATAGTTGGTTAAAACCTGGGTCTTAGAATGATTTAAAAATGGCCAAGGTTTAGGACACCAAATCTATGGGTTTTAATAATGCAAAGAGTTGGTAGCGCATAGATCATTTAACAGTTTGCAACGCAGGAACAATATGCAACAGTTTTACATTTTCAATCGACCATTTGAGCAACATGCAATCACAAAAGGAGTACATGGTGTGTCTAAAATTTCTATGGTGTCTCATGAACTTGAGTGGGACTTAGGTGGAAACATCCAATTCTTTTCATCTACTACAACCAGTTCGCAGAGCCAGTTTGCAGTGCCAATTTTCAAACTCTAGTAGCGCGCTCCATTCAAACTGTTAGAGGTGTTCCTTGACACAATCCTGAAAATCATAATGAATTGAATGCGCTGAAGAAGATGAGATATCCCCTTTGAGACAAGACATATGATGATGAACAATATCATGGCACCAAGAATCTTACATGGACTAAGGTCAAAATTTTCTGACTCCTGAACATTTCATGTGCTAACAGGTTGGATCATGAAGGACCGTGATTCAAGATCTTGGATAGGTGGAGAAGGACGTCCATATAGAGATCATATAGGTCAAGAAGAAGAGAGAGGAAAGGTAGCCGTAGGTGGGCTTTAGCTGATAGAAGCCAGAGGAAAGCGTAGTGCCGCACAAAATTTTCCATACATAGTTTTCGTACATGTTTGTCGGTCTCAATGGAGACAATCATATATGTACGAGGATTTGTTGAAGGAAATGCGCATACACCTCGAGAAATGTGCTGGTATAGGGCCGTAAAAAAACATAAAAATTGCTAGGTTTGTCTGCAATGTATATTCTCTTAGTGGGCCATTTTCCCAGTTACGAGAGCCCTAATTTGACCTTAATAAAAGCATCTTAGGACTGGTTTTTCCACTAGGGTTTTTCCAGGGGTTTATATCCAAAAAATTGGTGTTCTTGTACACGAGATTTTGGTTTCCTAGTTTATGCTTCTGTTGCATGTTAATTGATTACTCAACTGTGCTTTTAGTAGATAAAGTGATTTTATTTTGAGCTATCTGCTGGGTGTTGGGTTGAAGTGGTAAAATCAACAATAGGTATTGGCACATTGGTTTTTATTTATGGTAAAGTTTGATTGCATTATGAAAAGCTTGGTGTGCTGATAATGCATGTATACTAAAATATAGTTTCATTCAAAATAATATGAGTAATAGTTGAATTCCATTTTTAATGTGAATAATGGTTGGAAATGATTGAATTGTTGGTAAGATACAATTATGAGATCATTTCATGAGATGTTTTAAACGTGCATGAATACAGACAATTGTTTGGATGAGTGAAAATTGCAGGGAGAATGGTATTGGATATGGCACAGATGTAATCCCATAAGAAAGACTGATATATATAGTTGCAAGAGCCAAACACAATGAGAAACAAACTCATGCTTGAGAAATTATATTTTCCTATATAAAAACAGATTTAAAAATTGTATGATGTTGTCTCATATTGGTTGTATGCATATGATGTAGATGAGACAATTTCCACATGTTACAGGTTGCTAGTGTAAGTCTAGCGATAAGTTTTCTTGCACAAGAACACCTTGGAAAATGATGGATCGCCTGATGGACTGTGTAACAATGAAAGAGATTCCTGAGTCGAAGGGTGAGGATATAAATGGAGGGTGAATTCTGGGAGCATTTTGGAGCTAAAGACTGAATAAACAGGTTTCCAGGACTAAAGAGTGAACTCCTATGTGGGAATTGCACTATCGAAGAACCATGTTGTTAGGCCCGAGGAGTGGACTATTGTGAGAGTTTCACTGCAACAACAAGGTTTATACTGGTTATTATTTGGTAGTTATTCTCAACAACAAGTTCCCTTGAGATCCCAGTAAGAGAGATTCCATGTCACCTGTGCTAGAGAGCCTGTAAATGTTGCAGACCAATGGACTGAGGCAGTGAAGTGGAACATTAGAATGTTATATCATGATAGACTGATAGAAGAGAAGGGGGTTCATTCTTGGGGTGGGAAGGTGTGTGGAAGAGAGCTGGTGGAAATCGTGATACCTTTAGGAGAGTGTTGGTGGGTTATGTATCTATTTTTTTGGGCCAGAGTGCCTATGTATCTACGTTTTGGCACCATAGTACCTATGTATTTATGGTTTTTGGGGTCAAAGTTCCTATGTATTTATATTTAGGTTGGAATTCCCATGTGATATTAGGTTGGAGAGCCTATATATTGATTAATGGTTGGAAGGTCTGGCATTGTAAAATGAATGTATACTTCATGGTGTTGTGCACTAAGGACAATGAAAAACTAAGGGGAGGGGGTTGAAACATCCCCAGTATTAATACCCCGCAAATTATAATGTAATTGAGCAAATATTAATTAGGATGGTGAGTCAATATGTTTTGAGAGTAAGAGAGATCGTATTGATTAATATGGTCGAGGTCCAAGATATGTAAATTATATTGGAAATGATTAATAAAATTAATAATCCCTGATTGTGATACGAGAGGGATGAAAATGATGGGGGGGATATGATTCCACAAAAGAGGGGCTGAAGGGGGTTTCATTCATGGGTATTAATCCAAACCCACATTCCTGAATTTTATTGCCATTGGGTATAAACCTTCTAATTGTTGTTGAGTGTTCCCAAATCCAATCATTAAACTCATGTAAGAGGGTGAGTGTGAGGAGTCACATCCTAGAGTTATTGGAAGCATGGGGATGAAGTACAATCATCTTTAGGGAGAGTGAGAGTCAAGACAACAAGGGAGAAGAAGGGAAAT